>VXBO01012552.1:362513-412624 GCA_013400135.1 Rhinoptilus africanus
ATCAGATTAGTCAGGCATGATTTCCCCTTGGTGAATCCATGCTGAGTACTTCTGATGGCCTTCTTTTCCTCCATATGCTTTGAGATGATGCCCAGAACGAGCTGTTCCATCATCTTTCCAGGGATGGAGGTGAGGCTGACCGGCCTGTAGTTCCCCGGGTCCTCCTTCTTGCCCTTTTTGAAGACTGGAGTGACATTGGCTTTCCTCCAGTCTTCAGGCACCTCGCCTGTTCTCCAGGACCTTTCAAAGATGGTGGAGAGCGGCCCAGCAATGACATCCGCCAGCTCTTTCAGCACCCTCGGGTGTATCCCATCAGGGCCCATGGACTTCTGAATGTCTAACTGACCTAACTGATCCCTCACTTGGTCCTCCTCCACCCAGGGGAAGTCTTCCTCTTTCCCTGTTACTTTCCCCAAGGCCTGGGGAAAAAAGCTTCTCAGTTCTTGCTACCTATTTTTACCTGCTTAAAAAAAAAATACAATGATGATGCTGTGCTAGATATCCAGTGTAATATTAATCATGCTGATGTCTCAAGCAGAAGCCTGACCTCTGCTCAGGAGGAACAAGCAGTAAAAGCAAATTAACCCACATGTAGAGACATCTATATAAGCAGAAGTATGAGCACATTGTTCTAATTACAATCTTCGTTCTCTGGAATTTTGGAGAATCTGAGGGCAAATCTACATAGGTAGGTGTAAACAGAGCTCCTTCGCCCATTCCCTTGGGTGAAATGATGGAGACTAGTGCTGATTCAGAATTTGTATAGCCACATTTGCATGGCACTGAACTGGCTAGGTGTGGAGACAAGGCAGGCAGAGGAACTCAATATGCCTGCACATGTCTGCAGAGACTCCTCCTGAGCTGCAGACTTTCCCCGATATACAGAGGGCAACATAATAAAGATGATAATCAAGTTTCTCAATCAGGGACCTAAAGCAATACTCCAAGTTTACATATAAACTAAAAATATGGCTCCAGATATAGGTTCCTAAATGTGGATTTAGGAAGATAACTTTGTAATGTGCAGTGTTGACACAGAGAGCTACCTTTCAATACCTTACATTTCTCGCACTAGCTGATGTGAAATACATGAAGTAGTTGTGCACTTCAGTAGGAGCTTCCAACTGGCTCAGTGAAATGCCTCTCTCTCCACTCCCATCGTCTTTGGTGACTTGACTCTCCCAAGACTGAGGACTCATATGACTGGGAAGATCTTTTCAATTGCAAACATCTGTTTGAAGTTTCTGGTCTGTAGTTAATCTCAGGGCAAATTTGTCCGCTAATACTTTACAAAAACACCTGCCACCATAAGGATAAAAGGCTTGCCATAGATTTCTTAAGTGTGGAAAAAAACAAAAAAAACCAGAAGCAGACTAACAGCTTTTGAAAAAGAAAATAATTTGGCAGCTGTTTAGAAATGAGCAATTTAACAGACAGTCTCTTTTTCTCAAAAGGTGACAGTGATTAACAGTCAGTCCAATGATGCTGCTGGATCTTGTGTGACTATGCTTGTGAATCAACCTCAGACAAACTGCAGCAAAAAGGCTATTTTTAAGATTAAAGGCTCACAGGACAATCTTAGTCAGTAAGGCTGGTTCTGTAAGGGCACAGTCACATAAAAAAATAGTGCAACAAAGAGTATTTTTTTTCTGGCCATCTGTAGCTCATGCTATGCAAGTACTACATTTAATGGCAAATTGGCTTAGTAGTAACTATATTATTCACAACTCATGGGGAATTAGGAATCACATCCTAATCATCCCAACCATTATATATGAAAAAGAGTTCCTCGGGTCAGACACACCTGCTAAAATCAATCTGAAGAGTGGGAAGAAAAAAGGCCCTGCTCTGCTGTTGAAAGCAGCGCTGAAACTGAACAGGTCCACAGAGCACAATTTGTTAGTGCAAAATTCCTATTACTTTTCTGTTAACATCTCACAGACATATTGGTTGCTATACTGTATCTCAACACGTTTCAAGATCCAGGAGAAGAATGCAGGAAGATGGATATCCTCACAGCCCATAGTGGCTAAGTAGGTAAGAATTCTTTCAGCACTGTGCCTGATTTACAGCTTTTGCAGAATGTGTTCTGTTTGTTCTACCACATGAAAATATTAAAGAAAATCATCTTGGGTTCCTAACTGGAACAGAAAGCAACTTGAGAACTGAGAGTTTTCAGCTGTCATTTTAGGACGCACGCGTAACAGGATGTTGGTTTCAGTTCAACAGAGTACTTCTCATGCATTGATGGAAAACAGTTAATACTTTGCAGTGAAGTTCACATTCAGCGCCAGACTAACGTGCTCCTGTGTGCTTAATGTAGAGCTCAGCACGCGGTCTTCGGGTAAGTCCTAAAGGGAAAGACTCCACGTCAGCGCCCTGCTCATAGTCTCTGTGTCAATATGTGTGAATGTGTACACAGAAACACACGTATATGTGAGGGGAATAATTTGCTATAGCTTAATAGAGGCTCTACTTACACGACGTGTATAGAGATGCCCAAGAGATATCATGCCTTAGGCAGCTCCAATCTTTCTGATGATCCTCAGAGCAGAAAAACCTCCTACACAAAGCTGTCTTTTAAATGGCACAGTCTTACTCTAACATAAATTCTCATGTCTATATTCTGCATAACACGTCTGGAGGTGTGGCTGAGGTACAGCCGATTCAGTAGCTTTGAAGAGATTGCTAAAGAGCATATACCATGAGTAACTCCTGAAACCATTTTAATAACAGTGATTTGGGGGTCACTGCCAAAGGGGTAACACAGAAAAAAAAATCAAAACCCTGTCCCACTTTACACTGTTTGATGTAACACAATCCTTTTTTATTCTAGGTTTAGGAAAATAACATGACATCATTTTTTTAGTACAATTGCTAGTCAAGAAAACTTAAAGAAAAATTACTTTAACCTTATTTTAGTTAAGTTTACTGAAAATTTTTAAGTTTTAAACAGAGGAAGGCTCTTCAGTGCCCTTATGTTTGTACCTTTATTCACACATCCATGTTGAAATAGTGTAGAATAGCACACATCAGGGCAGTGCATAGGATGTCACTGTTAAGCTTAATTAATCATTCTTATTTCTCTCTTGAGTCATCATAATGAGATTTTTTTATAGGGAAACCACTTGAGGAGAATTTTTTGAAGTTGTTGTTCTAACAGATTAGATAGAGAAAATGCTGTAGCTTATAAAGATCCTGCAACAGCATGTATTAGTAAAGGTACAGAAGAAGGTACCACACAGTCTCTATTTCCATCATCTGTAAAGGAAGAGATAAATAGCAAGCTTTTCAACCAGACACGTGGATTTTACTGTTGTAGGTGTTTTGAACTTACACTATTAGTATTTTAATTTGATTTATGATACCTCCTTTAAACACATGCAGAAGGTTGTATGCGACAGCATAAGATTTTTCTTCAATTATCACAGTAATATTTTTTTAAAAGTAGAAAAAGCTATGGAACCTTTTAAAGGATTTTGTTATCTATTGTTCTAAGAAGTGGCTTTTAGTTGGAAGTGACATTTAGCTGGAACCAAAATTTTAGCACACTGAGGAGTGATATTTGGCCCTGCCAGTGTATTTGAGGATACCATCACATGGCTGCCTCAGCGAGTTGCTTTTGGTTTCAGCCCTCTCTCATTACCCCTTCCCATCTGACTGAAATCAGATGATCTTTTATAGGCATTCCCACAGTCAGCCGGCAGCTACTCGCTGGCAGACACCAAGCACCATATTTAGGGTGTGCCTTTCCAATAGAGAGGCCAATAGGAATACAGTTGCCTCATTTTGTCTGCCCCTTAGAGCTGCCTCCCTTCCCATCACGAAACCTTCGCCAGCTGACGAGAAAACGCCCTCAACCCGCAGGCTGAGCGCCCTGGTCCCACGTATGCCTTTGCCGAAAATGCAAACAAATAAAAAAGAAAAGAGATGTCAAAATGTTTAAAAGTGTATCTTACATAATCGGAATAAAATGTAATTAACTTTTAACATCCATGCAATCATTTCGTTATTGCAGCTAAAAAATATTTCTCAGAATCCAGCTCTTCCAGAATCTCCAAGAAAAATACCCTTTGTTTCACCATTTTCTGATTCATTCGACTTTGGAAGCAAAATAAACACATTGCTGTGTTTAATATTGTTGCACAAGAGAATTCACAAGAATGAAATGTGTTCAAAGTTCCTAGAAAAAAATATAGCAACGCAGGCTGCCAACTTGTTCAATGTCAGGCTCCAGGCAGTATAGCAGGACTAGCAGTAAATGACTCAGAGTGAGTCACGCTTTAGCTATTTTTGCTTTTAAAGTAATGCCAGGCGCTGTGTTAATATTCAACCCAGAGTAAATTTAGCAATGCAAGAAAACAAGTGTTTCCATGGTTGCTCCTTCACAATGTTTATGGTATATACACAGCCATTAGGCACAGGAATTAAGCCAAATGAAGAATATGGAAATGTTCCTCTTCCATTTACAACTGAATTTTGCTACATTGGGTTTCATGACTCACTCAGCTACTAGTTTTTCCATCCCTAAGAAAAATGCAAAGCCATAGCTAGCACACACCACCGACCGTGCTGTTAGTGGTCAATAGCCACCACTTTCCCCTAAATTATGGCTTGTGCTGTGTACACAACTGAGCTGGGAGCACGCTGGCACATCAGCCGCTCTGCAGGCAAAAGCAAGTGTAAATGAACCAAACGGTTTACCAGGATAATGAAGTCACGCATATTTTATTTTTTTTTTCAGGACGAAACAGGAGTGACACGAAGGCCTCACTAGTGAAACTAAGTACATCAGTCACGGGTAAGATGTTCTGTGTCACTTCTAAGGAGGAGCTGGCAGAGAGGGAAGCCGAAGAGGAGCACTGGAGGGAGGAAGGAGGCTGTGGCATCATGTGAAAAGGGAAAGCAGCTGCAGAAAAACGAGGAAGGATGCCGAGTCAGGCTGGGGAGCAGTTGGGTAAAATGAGAGAAGTGGTAAAAAGAGCACAACAGAGCTGGAAAATATCTGTCCATGACACAGCTGTGATGTGACAAAACCCATATGCAGGCATGACTGCAATGGAGCTATCTGCACAGCTCTGGTTTCTTAGGTGAGCAGGTATCCGTGAAATTGTGGAATATGAGCCCAACTATGTAGACATCGGACATGGCATAACAAAACTCTGATGGAGAACAGGAAGGGATAATTTTATCTGGGTTGTAGGGAAAAAAAAAACCCAACCCAAACCCAAAAAATCCAAAGCAATGGATACTGCAGGAAAGGTTAGGTGAGTAGCTTGCTTTGCCCACACTAGTAACAGCGCTGCCAAATGATTACATATGATTGCTCGTTAAACTTTTTGGTTCACATTTTAATATAGTGATGTATTCATTAGTCTTAAAGCAATCAGGAAGCCTTTACACGTTTTCCCCTCAAAGAAAACTCTTCATCTTTTGTGCATGAAGTCCTTTTCCATGCTGCGATAAGCAGGTTTGGGTTTTATTCCCGCGTTTTGATATCTGATTATAAACCAGCCACTTAGTTTACACTGGAAGTTTATACATAGATCCTGATGAACAGCCTTCCTGGAAAGACTTCTTTTGATTTCATTAAGTCTTGTATTGACCCATAAACTTTCAATAGGGAGTGAAGGAGACTACTTAAGCCTGGGCCACATCCAAAGAACTGAAGCAAATTACAGACACTAACGGCCAAAATGATTAAAAATCTTGTTCAGTGGCCTCCTAACCCTGAAGGCATCTAACTCTGGTAAACCCCTCCCAGGTTCTCCAGGGATTTGAAGTTCTGACTTCTGCACTTGCCCAGAGCTGCCCCAGCCTGAGTAACACGGAATACGTTGTTTGTCCTGTGACCTCTTTGGCTCTTGAAAGTAGGCACAGCTCCATCCCAGTGGAAGAAGAGAAGGTGGTGATGGAGACATAGGGAACCATCCCTTAGGGATCCCTAAGGACATAGGTTTCCCATGCCTTGCTGAGTGAGTTAACTCCGGAGTAGAGTCTCGCGCTCTCTTCACATCCTTCCTAGCCCCCTTCCATTTCCATCTGCACACTGAGCAGATTTTGCTTCAACTGAAGGGCTGCAGAGTGCCCTCTACAGACTATCCTACAGTCCAGGGGTTGCTCAAAAGCCCGTGAGCAGCTAAATGTATGATGTCAGACACAAGGTCCACCCCATCCAGCAGTCTTACTCTGATGGTGAATAATAGCAAATCCCTAGAGAGGGCATGAGGCAGGGAAAGCCTACAGCAATGTTTTCCTGGAATTCTTGTCCAGCTTCCAGTAATCTGGTTAGGGGCATTTGGAGGATCCAGAGAGGAGCCAAAAATGCTATCTTCCCCATAAGGGATTTTTCCTTACCTGCTTTTTTTGTGAATTTATTTGCATCACTTTCTGGGCAACTGCTGTAGACACAGAGCCATGACAAAAACCAGAAGCACCCTCCCCATCACTCCACTAACTGCTTCTCTCCCTCATGAAGTATTTTTGGTGCCTGCTGGAACACCTGTTAAGCAACTTGCCTTTAATCCTGAGATCATTCACAGCAAGCCTGGTAACACAGCAAATCTACATCCATATTTGAGAGGATAAGGCACGATAAACGTCTCCACACTTGTAAAGTCAGATGCTGTGTCTCAGCTGAGAGCTAATAACAGCTGAAAGATGACAACTTAAACCGCTCCTCAGTTGTGACAGAACATCTGAATGCCCCAAGCCTGTTTTAGAGTAAGTGTAAATGCTAACAAAGGTGTTTGACTTCTTTGACTTTGTGCTAATGGTAACTGAAAGCAACATAGCTTAGGTTACCCCTAAGAAACAGTACACACAATTACCACTTACACCTCCCTGCCAACACCAGTAATTGTTTGAGCGCCTGAAACTCCCAAATCCACAGATTAGAGCCATGGTCCATTTCCTCTCCAGCTACATAACATAAGTATAATGTGCTCAGTCTCACAGTAAAAGCCCTGATTCATTCCCTTTGCGTTACTTTATAGTTGGCACGTTTTAAGTCATCTTATGCAACACCGTGATTGACATACAGATGTAAAGCACACGGTGCTGACAGAATAGATTCGTCACTGAACAAAGTTGTTCACACAGATGTGCCACAGCCCTCCTTGTGGGAGCCAAGGCACTGAACTCTGGGCTCTGGCTTCCAGCCTGAGGTCCACAAACCTAAAAGAGGGGTGTTGCAGCCCTTTAGTGCTTCTTCAGCTCTCTTCCTCCATTCCACCTCAACTTATTTAACAGGTTTGGGGTAGCATGAAGAAGATCTACAGTCCATTTAATGGCATAAAATTCAAGTTGGAAAAAAATCATGTTTTACTGTGAGGTTATTGGTGCCTACAGCTTCTGAGAGGGAAATGAAACAATACAGATATAACAAAATTATGGTAAGCAGCCAATGCACATGAACTTCTGATAGGGAATTAGACAATGTTTATTAATCTTGCTGCACATTGCTAGTTTGCATGTTACTGTACATTGCAGTTATAGGTCAGGGAAATTCCACTGATTTCAGAAGCTACACTGACACCAAACCGAGATCGAGCTCCAACTGCAGCTCTTCTGAAAGACACACCAAAGACCGACATGGGAAATAGTTTCAGGAACCATAAAAACACCAAGTGTTTTCCTTTCTCTGAACTGGAATACTCTGAAGTTACCGTGCAGTGTGATATGCACTGATGGATTATTATTTAGTCATCATTATCTCAGACCTACTTCCCTGTTCTTCCTCAAATGCTTTCTGTGCTGGCACTCAATCCAAATGCCTTACTTGCAGTAGAGTTCTACTTGAAGTACTATTTCCTTTGATGCCCTTTGGTATAGGAAGGGTGAAAAAAACCGTACTGTCCCTCCAGGAGTAAGCACTCAAGTAACAGAAAAAATGATCAAATAAAACAAAGCTCTCAGTTTAAAGTTCTGCTGAGCTTTACTTTCCTCCTTCGTCTTCAATATCCTTCAATAACTTCAAAATGAGAACATGTCAACTGAGAAATGATGAGACTGAGATGTTCTCCCTTTTGACTTTCTTTGCTTTCTTCTCCTTGGACTGTTCTTCACGTGCTTTCCTGTGATCATTCTTGAAGTCTAAGCTGTAAGCTCATGGCGGATGAATGGAATTCCTCCATCTTCTTTTTTTTAAAATTTGTCTGAATAGCATGCAAAAGACATAATGGTAAATAAAATTGTACTGAGCTGGCAGAGGCAGTCCTTGCATTTTCACTGCTCAGATTTTTACAAGAAAAATAGTATGTACTATTACACCATGAAAGAAGTGTATGAAAATTCTAGGTGAAATCGCTGATGTTGTATTACCAGAAAGCAAATTTTCCATATGGTATTATCCATGTATTCAAGTTTTCAGAATTTCAGATACAGGCCAGCTTTAGCATCTCTCTCTCTGTACTTCCTACTCATTTATAAAACATTTTTGATGAGTTCAAATATGGTCATAAGTTTCCATGTTGCACAAATGGATTACCATAGAGTCCAGACATACAGGAACTGGTCGAATTGAACTCAACACCACTGAGGGAGAACATCTATATAAGCTAAGGTGCAGTGCTGGCACAAGAACAAATGACCAAAAACTTGGTCACAGACTTGCTTTGCCTGAAAATTTCTCACCATCTGAGCAAGATTCCAAGTTTTTCATCAGTCTTCCGATAGAAGTAAAGGGGAAAAAACTAATGTATCTTAAGATGGCATTTTATTAGATAACGTGATTGACTGCAACATCAAGGGAACGGAATCAGCATCCAGAAGCTCCCTTCCTGACCTGTATGTTCTTACAAACAGTAAAAATGCCATGCTGGTAGCCATCAATGTGCTCACTTAAGAGAGAATTATCCCATGACAATAACAATAAATTACTCAAATTATTATCCCCAAGTGTATAATAATAATAAAAAATTATTTCTATGGAACACTCCATTTCTTTTCTATATTTTATATACTCAGTGCTGATCTGAAAGCCAGGCTGATATAAAAGCAGTAATTATATCTTGTGAAGACTTTTGCAATGGAATAAAATTTAGATCTTTAAAAATACATGTATAGATCAGATGAGTGACACAGAAAGAGGTGAAAAGTGTTTACCCTCAAGTATTCACTGATTGGAAGGGCAAACATTTATAAGAAGAGAGACCAACTTCTTATGCTTTTTCTCATTTAGACACCTCCCTCAGCTGAGGGCCTTTACCACAGGGCCAACGGATCGGTGTCTCTCAGTATTTCCTTCTGCAGTTACCTCCGTTTTTATATATAGTTAAATACACACTAAACAGAGAGAGCAGGAGACTGATTCCAGAGGTACAGGTCAATCACCTAGTAGGCCCAGAGTCAGTCGAGTTCTGATTTTAAATCGATGAGACTGAAAGCCAGGTCTCCTGTTCTCTAGGTTACTCACAGTGGAGAAGGGCTGTTTGAGGGGGTGGGTTGATTCCTCTTTCATTTTAGCTACGAATTCCACGTCAGAACTCTAAATGTCAAAGCAGTAAACTTCTTATTTTGATCAATCTCATTAGAAAGGTAATCATTTCATCAAAGAAACCCTCAACAGATCCATTGGCAAATGATGTTCTTCATAAGTCCACCAACAGAATTATTGCTAATGCAAGCTTCTCCCTGTTATCCTAATAGCTAATTTTTCACCCAGAAAAACTGTCCCAAATTGCAAAACAAAAGTTCTGATGACTTCATTCTTTCTACAATTGGTCCTTCTTTGCAAACTAGCAAGGACACCAGCTTTCCAATAACTCTGTGAAATAGAGGGTTTGTATGTCAGACATAATCATCATCACTTTAACTCATTCCATTACATTCCCAGGGACTGATCTCCTAATCCTTCAAAACTATAAGTGGGCTAAGTCACTCCTGAGCAAGCCAACCAGCTTCTTATAGAAAGTATCCACACAAGACAGTCCCAAAAGGACAAAAACGTGCCAAGTTTCTCTCTTAGCGTAGTCCTTTAACCCTACCCAAAAGTCAGATCTCATTCACACAAATGCCTCTAAACATATTCATGTCACTCCTCAGGGGCTGCAATTTGCTCCCTCAGCATCACGCCATGAAAACATTACTCTGGCAGACTTAACCGCAGTAATGTTATTATTTCCAGCTCTTTGAACTGAAAAAATCACAACAAATAATAACAATGTTTTAGTGCCAGTGGAGTGCCACAGGAGAAGCAGGGCAATGGAGTGTTTTGCAGTGCAGAGTGGACAGGGCAACTTTGCTCCAGAGGGTACCAGCCCGGAGCAGCGTGGATATGAACCAGTCCACGTTCATTAGTCTCTCCTTGCACAGTCCACAAACACCATATACACACAGCTGAATTTCAGCAATAGGTGTAAGGTTCAGACCCACAAAGTTTTCAGGCCCCTAACTCCCAGTGAGCTGATCTGAACCTAAATGATGTGATCTAATACAAGACGACTGTAAAAAAGCAAAGAACTAAATCAAGGTCACATAAACTGCAAGTGACCTTCCTAAGTCCTAGATCATCTTTCATTTCTTTACTAGTCTGTCTATAAGGGCTGTCTATAGGGAATTTTACATAAATGAAAAGTGCATATCCCACACACATCACTGAACTGTCACAACACCAATCCCACTTTCAGTTAGAATTTTCAACTTTTGTGCTGAAGTTGTTTTCCCATAATTAGTCAGTAAAGGGATTTTAAATTTTTATTTTATATTAAAAATCCAAAGAAAAACACACTGTTATTTCTCAGCTTATCCTCTGCCAATACATCTAAATATAAAGATGAAAACAGGCCATAAAAAGAGGTTAGGTACTACTGAAGAGAAACCCAGATCTGTAAATCAGTTATGTGACTCTGAAAAAGTAACTTCAACTATTTACTCAAGTTTCACCTCTGTTATACGGTGAGGAATAAAATTAACTTGCCTACCTCAGTGCGATGGTGTGAGGATTAATTGGCTGAAACTTGTCAAGCATTATACTACACAGTGTCGTGTTGCAGCTTGTTTTTTCATCCTGCTAAAGCCAAATCAAAGACTGCACTCTTTCCTGGAATCTCCAGACTGATTTATGAATTTATTGAGAATTCTTTTCACAGTGTCATTTTTTCTACCTCAAACTGCATCTAAAATAACACTTTTTTACATTATTGTCTCTCAGCAAATGCATGGCTTAAAATACACGTATCAACGGGGCATAATGAGCATTAAATATTAAATTTAAAAACTTCTATTCTGCAAGTATTTTCTTCCTGATAATGACTGTGAACCTCTCCTAGCAAAATGTTAAATCATGATACATACTTTCTTCTTTCAAAACTTCTGAGACTTTTTTTTCCTCAGCGGAGAAGGCAAGGATGAGCTTTACGACTGCAGTGCTGCTGCCTTCCAAACTGCATTACAATGACTGGTTTCCTATGACAAAAGGTTGCCTAAACTATTATTGCATCTCAAAATTATTTGTTCCCTATCAAAAAAAAAAATCTTTCTTATATTTGCCAGATTCACTCCTTAAATTGTTTGGCATAACCAGCAATATTTTCATTCATTTGAATCTTAGCACTTTCTACAAAATGACTACCAAAGCAGGCATCTGCTGAGTGTTTGTGCAGACCACAGTTATCAAGGATTCCGAAGTGCATGTTATCAGCTGCTATAAAAGGGCTATGAAACCTGTCATCCTTTGTGCACCGAATGTGAATCTAAATAACCTTCAGCAAACACAGCAGTGGCCGCTCGGGTCACAGGAGTGGAGATTATACTTTCTGATTAGCTCTTTTCACAGAGTATCAGAAACTTAAACTGATACGTAGAGATTAAAGACTGCTCTTACTTTCATTTTGCTAAACCAGAATTCTCAAAGATGCCTTTGAGATATATATACTGGCATGAAATAAAAAGATTTGGTAATACAACTTTAAACAGAAGGTGGGATTTTAAATTTACAGAAGGTACAAAATGCAAAGTTACAATTCCTGCAGTAATCACGACTTAGTTCCTATGGGCTCGGTCCTACAAGGTTCTGTACTGTGGTTACACTCCAATAAGGAAGTGAAACATGCCAGCAATTTCACTCATTTCAAAGGGTCTACTCATGCCATTTAATTTAAGCAACTTGCTTAAGCATTTCACTTAATCAAAAGGACGTCACTAAGCATCGTGCAGGTCCAGGACCCTTATGCATAAGGAGTCATGTAGGGTTAAGGTCATAAAAAAATCTTCTCACAAACCACACCTGCAATTATTTAGAACTTTCTAATATTATCACATTTAGTGGGTATCCTTCCAAGTGCTTAACTATTTGGAAAAGACAATGTAGTAATTTTGGGGTATAAGAAATGGTTAAAAAAAATTAAAAAAACCCATCAACACTTCTTTTCTACTGCTTACATTCTAAGCAGGTTTGAGTAGAAAAAGGAAAATGTTTGCCATTAAAAGTAAGAAGTGGGAATTTAGGAATGTAAGATGGTTCTGAAAACAGACTTCAGAAAAATCACTTGCTGTTCACATAAAACCTGTCTGACAGTGTTTTGACACATATCATCAGAGGTGGAGATTTTGCATCATTTTGCACAAATTCCAGCAAAAGTAGCTGCATAATAAGGGCTCACAGATTGAGGGAAAATGCCTGCAAACTGTCTGAAAGATGAGCAGAACAGAAACTGCTCTAAGGCACGGTATCATCCTTGCTGCCACGGATATGCACTTTCCCAGTCTCATTTCTGCACCTTAGCTGCTGCTGGAGTTCAAAGCTAAGAAGGTCTCCTTCCTGCAGAACTGCCTAGAGAAGACAATCTGAAGGCGATTTTCTCCTTTCTCTCCTCTTGTCTTTCTCCTCCCTGAGTATTAGAACTACCTACCACGCTGCGTGTCACCTGTCAAGTGGCAAGCGAACAACCATGCAGCTCCCTCTCATCACCGTGGCAGCAAGTACCAAGAGAGAAAATGTATTAGCTTTCTTAATTTTCTGTTAAAATAAGGTTATCGCTAACGGCTTCACACTCCGCACCCGTACCTGAATACTTTGTGTCAAGAAAGTTTGTCTCCTTCAAATCCTCGCTAATTTCTAACTAGCAAGACAATGTGAGAATATAACATTTTCTTGTTCAGCTATTCTAGAATACAAATGTCAAACTCTGCATAAAAGAGATGTAATGATTAACGGTAACTCATCAGGGAAGGCAAATCATTTTAGCATCTACTCCATCTGCTCCTTTGAGATAGAAAAAGCTGGGACAAAAGAAAACTCCAGGAAAGCTCCTCTGCGAAAACTTGGCTGGAGTTTTGGTATTTTATCTGATTTAGCAATAAAACCAAACCCCAGGAAAGTCCTAAAAATTGGACCATACTGTAGATATGTGCTTGAAACAGGCCAGGAGTTACACAGTTGTGCCCAAACCAGCAAGACTAATAGTTGAAACCAAAATAGTAACCAGGTAGCTGACTGATCAAGTTATTGATATATGTAACTCACGTCAAGTAGGTGTCCCAAAATTTTCAGACACGATATAATATGCTCTTTTATGGGACCTGTATTGTAGGATTCATGCTTTTGAAATCAGAACTCACAGAGGAGAAGCTAAAGAACACACAGATGACTTGAGCATGGCTGCTGAATATTTAACAGGGTGACCTTAATGTTCTCCTTATAAAAGAGAAAGAAGCCAACAGGTACACCCGGTGTGATGCAATGTAAATCACCACTTTTTTGAAACTAGTTGATGTCTTCTACAATTTTCATGAATCTTCAGTTCAGCTGGTATTGCAACCCAGAAATTCCTGCCTCTGAGCCCATTCTTTCCCTACAGTAACACTACTTTCTACGTACCATATGTAATATTTTAGATAATATTGTCACTGCTCAATTATACATCTCAGCAGAGAAATTTACTACGTAGAGCCCAACGAGAAAAGGCTTTCTGTACAAGATGGAGTATGTGTGTCAGTTTAGCCTCTCACAAAGATGTTAAGACCAGAGGCCCTCATTCTGTACAAATGTGGGTATCTGCCATTTTTAAGCTTGTGAATGAATTTGTGATATTCAATCATGTGGGTGTGTTTAAAGGCTAGCTATGAGTGAGAAAACCACGCAAAAGGAGAGAGGGAGGGTAAGCGTAATGGCAAGAAGATCACATAACTACAATAAATAGAGAAACTGGACAGTCTTACTGGTTACAGGTCACTGTGTTGTATAGAAGCAAATTTACATATGGGAATATGAACAGACTCCACTGATCTTCAGTCACCCACCATTACTCAAGAATTTCTGGGAGCCTTCCTGGTAAAAGAGCCTTTTGAAGAGGAAAGTAAAGTAGGAAAGGACTTTATGGTGGAACAACAGATTATTTAGGCAGAAGAGACAACACTAATGCAAGTTTAAGGCAGCAGAATTGTGCTTGCTTTGAAAGATTTAACTTTGAATTTCCCACCTCTTTCCTATCTGAAGACCTGAGGTGGCATTTAGTTACCCATTCCAAAAGAAGGTGAGCTGAACCACACCTTTTATTTGACTACACGATCATTACATTGCATCCAAGACTGTGAAAGCTAACGATTGTCCCTTCAACCTTTTAAATTGCATTAAATGCTGCAATAGGAGCAAATCATCAAAAACATGAATTCTACAAAACCCAAGCTGAGCCAGCAGATCAATAGTCCACATACTGAATATAGCAGTCCATCCAACATCACTGTGCATTTTGGTTTGGGCACAGTCTGACCTCTATGCACAAGCAAAAAAAATTCCAAGTGGCTAATAAGATAAATCTGGATTTCTTAGTAGCAGAATGAAGTCCTTATATTTTTTATTTATTTAGTCTTCTTAAAGAACAACTCTTCTTGTGTTTATTTAATTTGGGTTTTTTTCCACAGGTGTGCCAGTTAGAACTCAGCCCCGCAGCCTGGGCTGAATGTATTACTAGGACATACACCCCTTCCTCAGGCAATTACAGGGTGGAAAGTAAATCCAAAGTCGTTATCAAGATTTTATCTTCTCAGTTACAAACACCTGGAAATTAGGAATTACAACATAATGGTGGGGCAGTAATAATTTTATGGTTATGTAGGGAGTAAAAATTACACTGTTTTGTGGTCTGCAGCTTGGTATTTTCATTCTTAGAGTACTGCCAAGAGCCTATTAAACTCAGAGATCACTGCTTGTACTCAAATCCAAAATCTTAAAAAACATAAGAATGGGAAACAAATATATTAAGCCCTCAAGCTGTAATCCTAGGGAGCCTTGAGATATCAGATCTAAAATTCACCTTGTCAAGCATGTCCTCACACTTCATAAATCTCTATAGAGAAGTAATCTGAAGTCCAGTGAAGTCAGTGGGAAAATTCTTTCCGCTAGTTTCAGTGGGTTTTGGATAGGGCTCCAAAAAAACAAAACTCAAGGAAAGCTACAGGAGAGCACCCAGAATATCATTTTCAAATGGTATAAATCATTAATCTATGACTCCTGAAGTTCCTGAGATACCAGTTTATGTTGAAATCAAAATGTAGGGTGGGAGGGAATAGGTACAGGGGTCAAGGGACAGCAAGCAGAATAATATGATTTCAAAACGTAACCACGATTGGGGAAGAACAACACAAATAGTGTTAGAGCCCATGAACTTTCCTGGCAACAGTAATCAGAGTGATATTTTAATGGCTGCTATAAGTGTAGGGCAATAAAAGCATACCATTTTGTTGCGTTGCATAAATAGTAGAACTGCTCACTCTCCAACTCTTTGGGCAATTCAAGCACAAATAACTTAAAATTTTAACACTTGATAAATCACTTCAATTAAGGGAAAAGGATTTTAGTAAGTTGAAGTCTTACATGGTGCGTGCATAGAAGCTGTAAACCTGAGAACACACACAGTAAGCATTTTCCAACAATATAGTTCTACGATTAAAGCAAAGGTCTTCTTAGAGTTGCAACACATCCTAAGTTGTGAAACCGGAGCAATTTGTTTAAGTGGCAAATGAAAACAGCTTACCTAATCCTTTCAGAAGATCCTATCAATTCAGAAAAAAAATTGAAAAAGTCCTCAAGTGAAAAAGCCCACCTTACGAAGAAAGGATGTGAAGCAAGACTTTCATTATATTTGTATTCAAACACGGCAGGAACTGTGTGAGCCTAAATCAAACTGCCATGGTAATTACACTGCCTTTTTTCCTACACAGATATCAATTTAAATAAGGTTTTAAATACGAATACTCACCTCAGTTTGAGCGATAATTGACAGTTCTATATTTTAGGGCAGTTAGTCACATCTTACCATTTAGCATTCAAAGAATCTATTTTTTAAAAAAATAAGACTTACATTGTTTTCTCATCTCTTTAACTTGATCCTTAAAATATATGTATTTTTCATTCTTTTGCAAATCTGAGTCCGTGTTCTTGCTCTCGAGTGCAGTAAATTTTTCCTTTACTAAATATTTTAGATCTGGTATATTTTCTGGTTTTTCTCGTTTTATCTGGAAGGAATAAGAAATAGAATGCTATTTATTATGACACATATTTTAACACAAAGCAAAAGATGTCAAGCAAAAATTCATAAACATAATCTCAGTTTCTTTTGACTCCAGTTGTGTTTCCTGCTCTGCAACCATAACCTACAGGTTATTATTTATTTCAGCAAAAGCAACTATAAAATCTGGTATTTCAGTGTCATTTAACTCGGTTGCTGTATACAGGGTGCTTCTCACACTAACAATAGGAAAAACTGAACCTCTGCAGTCGAGTTCACTTCTGTGAGTGGTAAAGGTTGACATGTTAACAGCAACCAGCGTAACACTGAACATGAATGAAACTAAGGAGCACAACTCAGTCCAAGAAGTGAGAAGGTGACTGAAAACCAGAAATACCTTCTAAAAGAGTTTCTAAAAACCTCCACTCTCATAATTTTTGAATCACCTTTACAGAAGTTTATCATCTCCACGCATGATTAGTGTGATAAAACCAGCAAAAGCAGTACAGAGAGCTAACAGAAAAGGAAACCACCTCAATTTATTTGTGCTGTGTGAACAAGAAGCAATATGCCGTACAGACAGGCAAAAACACAGTTTCTTGAAAAGCATTTGCTTACAGTAATTGCATCTGGAATGATCTGAAGAATAAATGACTGTAAATAAAAGGGAAGTTATCACATAAGCAACACTAAGATAGTCCAAGAATGCAAAAAGCACTTTGGGAACCCCCTAAAAGAGAATAATTAGAATTTTCCCTTCTATTCCTCAAGCAAATATTACATTCTAGGGAACTGTACCTTTGATAGGTCTTCATAAGAACTAGCCTAGAGGTGGTGGGGACTATGCTATGCAATGATGATCAGCAGCAGCACAAACTCTGAAAGAAGGTGGACATCTGTCAAATCCTTAATGCTAAGTATTTTCTGAACCAGATAAAGGCTATTTCTATCCCAAACATATGGCAAAACATGCCAATCTGAAAAAAAAAGGAGGTAAGCACCATTTCTGCCAAGCCACTCTTCCCCTGCCACGCAGATTAAATTCTGCCCCTCACCAGACCACCCTGCGATTCATTGTGAAAGACAGAAAAAGACCCTACTGAGAAAAAAATGGTCCACTTCGTCAAATCACTTACAGGTGTCAGAGTTTACAGAGACCTTGGAAATCCTACAGAATATATTTCATTTCAGGAGCCAAAGAAACAATAAATGTTCATGTAAAAATGGACTTTGCAGACATACAGAATGCTACATAACCAAGAAAGTTTTACTTTCCTTTTAATCAAAGCAAAGCAATCCATAGAACTGTTATTCCTTCCAAGAGTAAAGCCAGTTTGGCACTTGGACGTTAGGCAGATGCAAGTTGTGGCAAGAAGAAAAATAAGAAAAAAACACACATTGCCAGGCGACAGCATACCGTCTCCAAAGGCACCTGGAGAGAAAAGATCACCTACCACAACACCCAAGTGCGAGTGGGAAAGACTCAGGAATACCTTGGTACCCAAGGAGCACAGTACAACCAAGAGCACGTCATCACAGATGCTCAGGCTGCTGCATAAAGCCAAGCAGCAGCGTACAGTCCTCATCCTACGAAACATGGCAAAAGGAGCAAAGGAAAAGAGAACACCTTCTGCCTGGGCGAATGGGGGCAATCACGCTCAAATGATTTGCCTGTGTCAGTATCACAGCAAACTGCTGCGAAAGAACGCCTATCGCAGCCAAAACCAATGCTGCTCAGTGCTCAGATGGAGGAGAAACCTGGCCACCAGGTGTATGCAAGTATAAGAAAGTGGCTACTGCATCAAAATCCATTTAAAATCCAATACATTATAAAATAATGATTGGGTTTGGACAACATGTAGTGCAAACGTACTCCTGTCTGCAACAACTCCACCAGGCTGTTTGCACAGACATTCTCTCTTTAACATAAAAAGAACGTATAAACACAGGCCCACACTCACAAGCACAGCCCAAATAACAACCCCCTGTCCAAGACCACAAATGAAGGCACTACAGCCAGATACGATATAGAAGACCCAGCTGTGTATACTAAAAAAACCCAAGTGCTTCTAAGTTGCTGATACTGACACAAAGAATAAATTATGTGGACATTCATTCCAGACATCCATCTGTAGCAAAGACAATGTCAATAATCTTTTCCTCCCCACAGGGACTATGTTATACATTGATATAGTTACATCAGGCTCTTTTTATCTTTTTCTTGACTCATGGAAGATCTGAGTGCAGAAATTCATCAACGGAGCATCTTCAATCATACCCTCAGAGTGAGAGGTGAAGAGAAGGGCACAGCCAATGTTAGTTCAAACAGTGGTTCTCTCAGCTCCAACTTCCAGAATTAAAGGACTCTACCCACTTGAGCAGGAACTGTAACTTATACTGTTATGTTGTCAAAAAAGGACAAAGGTTTGAGAAGCTGCATTATATGCACACGAATAAGTTTTGCCCCT
Organism: Rhinoptilus africanus; assembly: GCA_013400135.1. Classification (NCBI taxonomy): domain Eukaryota; kingdom Metazoa; phylum Chordata; class Aves; order Charadriiformes; family Glareolidae; genus Rhinoptilus; species Rhinoptilus africanus. The sequence goes on from VXBO01012552.1 coordinate 381,430, forward strand.
GCCACTGTGGAGCTACAAAAATTTGCATGTAGATATCTGTACTAACCTCAAGGCAACAATTATACAAAACCCTCCCTTGTCTATGGAGCTATAATCACACAGCCTGCTGCCATATAGCTAACAAAGTAAAGGCAACATGAACAATTCCACCAGTTATCAAGAAAAAAAAAAAAAAAGGTCTTTCACACCAGCTATTGTCCCGACAACAATACTTTAAGTTATGGGGACAGTGCAGCGATGCAGTACGTATGACATAGGCAGACAACCATCTCATATAGAAATGTAAAGAGTCAGATGAGAGAGATACTTTAAGAACGCTCTTTCCTGTAGTTTAACTTTTTTCACGTTTACAATTTAAATTCAGTTTCTGTTCACGTCCGGATGATTGCTTTCATTAAAATGATTAGTAGAGACACCATTCCTGACCACACTCAATACTGTACCATCATGTATGCTATTACTGAAATGCCAGGTAGACCTTCTGGAAGGTCAACACATCACGCGTGAATAATAAGGCATGTCCACCCACTGTAATAACAAGTAAATACATTTGCTGTTCACAAGTAATTTCTCTTTGGTGCTGCATATCCTATTCCATGAAGAGGGTTGAGAATGGTCTAACCTAACAACATAAATGACAACAAATGAAAGAGAATGTGACACCAGTCCTAATTCCTCACAGTGGGACAGAATTACAACATCTGGCACCCTGCATCAGCACAACAGCCTTACAGGTACATTACACTTTTCGTTAGTTCTCACCACCCACTCCTACTCTACAGATTCATGATGGATGTAGTGATGATGAGATCAGCGCAACAAATCGTGCAAGGACAATACAAACATAGGATATGGCTAAGGGACAGGGCAAATTAGCCAATATTCAAGGCTGCAAGTTGGGGTCACACTTCTTTTTGGTCTCAGCAGCATGTCAGAAAAATGCTTCCTAGCAAACCTGAAGCCATTGGCATGTTCAATCTGTGCGTAAAAATTACTTCACATGGGAACCATGAAAGACACATTAAGCAAACAACTGTTGGTTTAGTAGCACTGTCAGCCAAAACCAGCATGCGACGTAACACCTTGCAGTCATTAGTCAATCCATTGAGAGTTACACTGATTTTGAAATGGGGTGGAGGCATACACACCCTACAAAGCATCCTGGAAATGACATATCACTATGAACTGGGAGTGTTCAGGACATATGGTGAAAAGAAGTATCAGTCACAACAGCTTGTTTACAGCAATAGAAAAAACAAAAGCATCTGCTGTGACAGTCCCATAGCAGCAACGAACCACGTGGGCATTTACATGGGAGGTCAGCAACGAGAAGGAGAACAGACATATTATACGTGGTAATAAACGATACTCCATACATGATCTACCAGCCATGCTGATAGGGAAACACATTTAGAAACACTAAAAAAATTACTGTTTAGAAAAACATACCTGAGGTTTACCTATCAAAAGATACATTTGCTCATGGCAACACACCACACCACCTGGTCACAGCTGGTTTGTGCAAAGAGGTTTGATGGGCAATGCTTATGACATGAGCCAGCTCATGGCAGATTTGACTTCTGCCAATATCTATCTGTAAGGATGAGCCTTCCTTTTGTGGATTCTTTCACTGGTAATGTGTATTCCATGCACAAACTGTTAGACTTTGCCTCCAGAAATCAGGTTTTCTGAAAGGCCAGCTTGCACAGCCTAAGAAAACCGTAAACTTGGGGTATTCTAAGGGGCAATCTGGGAAATTTTTATTTCATCAATTAGCATAACCACCAAATGGGAAATAAATTATTTTGTTCCAGACCAGCCCAAGAACCAGTAAGGTCAAAGGTTCCATTGACTAAAATTGGACCAACTTGTGGTATTAGTCTACACACAATAAGGGATCGGTGTCTAAAGAGGCACTAGTTAGCATAATTATGCATGTAGCATTGCAGCATTTAGTAACGTGTCCTTCCCAGCATTACGTCCCAAAACACTTTACAAACATTAAAGAATTTAGCCTCAAATGCCTATTGTGACATACATACCACCAACTGTATTTTACAAACGGGGAGACCGGGGCATGAAGAGATGAATAACTTAGCCTAAGGTTGCCCAAGGAGACTGTGGCAGAACCAAGAATAAATAAATCCCAGTTCCAAGAATAAATAAATCCCAGTTCCAAGAATAAATAAATCCCAGTTCTGCGCTTTGAGCACAAAGCAATCCTTTTACCTTCGCCTTTAGCCGAGAGAAAGTTCAAAGTAATATGTTCATTTGGTTCACTTTGTAGAAAGAGGCCCAAAACAGCTTTTGGCTGCTTGGCAAAGTTTGTGATAAAAAAGCGGCATTCTGCATACCACAAAAATGCTGCACTGGACTTTGCATTGCAGTGGTTCAGCATGTGACACTCCCCAGTTATTTTTTAGCCTTTTCTTTCTTCTCTCTCTAGCAGAGAAGCCCTTTAGCTGCGTGCTTTTAATCCTGTTGCTGTTCCTAGGTACCCTTTCTCAAGGCTATTGGTTATGTCCCTTGGTTTTGGGAAGTTTGCCAGTGCCATCCGTTTTCTTTCTCAGAAATTTCTTGCCACACCTGAAGCGTGTTGAGGTTTCCTCAAACCAGTGATGTAATCTGCAAAAGAACTATCTTTCCAAAGAAGTCAGAATTCTCACCTTAATCTCTCAAACCACACGTTATTTGTTTCCTGTAATTTAATCCCTACAAAATACGGACTTTTAAAGTTTAATTTATGGATGTTATTGACACTTGGTATTTGCGAGGCAAAGAAACATTCCTGCCTGCTAATGACCTTTTTAATGACCACATCAGCTGACATGGCAGCATTTCTTCATTTTCCAGATTCTTTGTTGTTTCATTTATGAAAGGGAGGGTGATTAGTCACTCAGTGCTGAGAAGCTCAGAGGTATATAGTTACCTAGATAGCTGTATCCTTTTGGGACAACCCGAAAAAGGATACGCTGACGTCTAGCTAACTCTAAACACATAGTAATTGATATTGTATTTATACTGCAGCCATGTGCCTGTGCATATGCTAACAGAACACTGATAGCAGCTGCATCTTTTGAAGAAAAACTCAGTATCTCAAAGCTCCTACTGGGACAGAATTTCTTATCTTTGTGAATTCGATATTGTAAAGAAACTCAGTCAAGATCCTTCAGACAGATAACTTCAGGTACTTCAGGACTTGGGGTGATTAGTCTAAGGAATCCTACAAAGACACAATTTTCAGAACCTGGGTATCTCACACTTTTTGAATTGATGTCACTTTAAAGCGTCTGACCCAGACACGGACATATCTAAAACGACTTATTTCAGAGAACAAATGCCAAGAATTGGCTGGCAACAGCAATAAGTATGGACACTGTCAAAACAGCCTCTCTGAGCATCTCCATCAGATAAAAATAACTATTCTGCCTTTATTTACATCTGCTATGCAACAAAACCAACCAAAAATGCATGTCACATTTCTTTCTTGTTTAACGATTCCTACGTCCCATTATTTCATACTTACCTCACTAAATAATTTATTTTTACAAATATGCAGCCTTTCAACACGCACATTTATTTTACCTCAGGGTTAAGTCAAAGTTTGCTGTGATTATTTATTATAACCTTTTTTTTTTTTTCACTGAGAGGGAAAATAACATGGGAGCTAAGTAAATTTGTGGGTTGAGTCACCCATACACTTTGTGAATCATGTGAGAACCAACTCTAAGTGAGTCACCACTGTAACTGGATCAGGCTGCAAAATTTCAGCTCAACCTAAACAGTCATTTATTATTCTTCAATGGCTGGATTGAAACCCTTAGTGAATATCAGGTCATTTGTTGATGCACAAATAAAACGCAGCTCTTGGAAACCTCTGCAAGGGCAGTCAAAAAGGATATCATCATTCAGCAGCAGGAGCTCTGCTCCGCTGCAGTCAGGATTGCCTGAGGGTTCACATCTGATCCCGGAGATTCAACACCTCTACACATCGTGGCTGCAGGGCTGGGACTCCGGTTGAGCAACACCTTCGCAGACAATTGTGAAATGCCAAGAGAGGCATATTTATGAGGGCTGACCCATACTTATGACACATACTGCCTGTTAAAGCTGGCCAGCACAACAGAAAATGACTGTCAGCACGTTTCAAATATCCCCAAACTCTGCCAGAGTAACAGGCTGAAGGTGAGGCAGGGTTGCTATGGTTCACAAGCAGCGTGTCAGTACGGTGGTTGTAGCTAAGGTGTCCCTCATAATTAAATTGTTAATACCTTCCACTGTTTCTTTTCCCTGCTTTGAACGCAGATGGAGATGTTTAACCTCTATAAAGAAAGTCAGCACGCCGCTTCCATGAATCCTGGGGTATACCCAAACTAACTCCTCACAAGTTGTGGCACATCAGATTCATTTTAGGAAGGCTCAAAATGGACTTTGGTCCACTCTTTTTCCTTGCTTTCTCCTCGCTAGAAAGGAACGATACGTACAGAGTGGGATTAAAGTAAAGGAGCACCAGGTGAAGAAAGAAAATTGTGCACAAAAGCGAAGTTTACAGCCTGAACAGCATTTCTTGGGTTCCCATCTGTGAGACATTTCACCTCAAGTAAGACATTTTATCTGCACATGGTTTAACAGAAAAAACCTGCTCTTTGTATTTTCCCCAGTTACCCACTATGGTAGAGGTAAGACTCTGAAGATCTTTTTGTTTCTCTCCAAGACCCCTTGTGCGCTGCTTTGCAAAGTGCAAAGAGGTAAAAAGAAGCAATGAAAGGGGACCTTATTGCAATGCCAGTATTGAAATCACTTGCTACCAATACTGTAAAAATGCCTCATAAAGACAGCAATAAATGTGAGCATTAAAGCTGAGGTTTTCCCAAGGTACCAAAGTGAGGAAAGTTAATGGATATTTAGCACCTCAATCCCTTCAGCATTTCTGAAAGCCCAACTGCCTGTGGTTTGCCGTGAGGGTTCATCTGAATTTTCTTAACGATTTCAACCAAAGAGAAGTCTGTCTTCATGTTGTTTCTCTGTAGTTTTTCAATATATGAAGTATGAATACAACAACACAAAAATCTCCACAGCATTTAGGAGACATTTATGAAAACACCTAAAACTTACGGTTCAAGACACAGTGGAGAAGCAAGTACAGAAATTCACGAATCCCTGCTTCTCTATCTCCTTTAAAGTTCTACCACAATCATAGTTTATATGCGAGCTAATTTTGGTGCACTGGAGATACACAGCATCTTGTTCTATGTAGTTTTGCCTGAGCACAGATTGAAGCCTGTAACAGCAAAAATAACTATTCTTATAAAAATGGTACTTTGTTTTAGCAGCATGTTAGAAACTGCGAGGCAGATGGTGCATCTGTTTTAGCAAGGTTGATTCAGCAAATGCATCAGGCTGTTGAACCAGTTTACCAAGCTGCTGATTAATTCACATATTTAGAAAATACATTAACATGGATATTAGAGCATTTCTTTAATATCCCACTCAAACTGATGGGAATTTAGACATTGATTTCAGTGGGAGCAGAAGAAGGCCCCAAGGTGATTTCAGATTAACAACCTGTTTACTCTTGTATGGCTCTGCTTGGTTAACTGAGATTACTGAAACTCATGTTTTGCGTAGTGTGGAAATAAAAGGCTAAATCCTAACCCAAGTACAATTCAGTGTTACCTTCACCAGCTCCTACAAAACACTGTTGATTTATGACAGCTGTGAAGCTGATCCCTGTTTAAACACAAAGTGTGATTTATCCTTTGGAGAACTGCTTGTGGCATGTATTGTTAAAATCAGCTGATTTGCCAGAGGGATGTTTTACATATTCCTGGGGTATACCTCCAGTGAAAGTCAAACAGACTTTTTCAATTTTTACTCCTTTTTTTTTTTCATTCGTCTGATGAAATTCTTGTCCACAAAAAGTTCTTCAGTACTGACAGCATTTCTTCTTCATACTCTCCAAAACAGCAATATGTGAGTCATGTTGGCATTTTTCATTAAGACTAAATGTAACCTTTAAACTTTTGGGAAACAGCAGTAAGATTTCTAACTACAAACTCATGCTTTATTTGAATTGACATTACTTGAAAAACATTTATCCTGGCTGACACTTACAGCCTAGACTCACAGAATTAATATATTCGTATTAATGTACGGATCAAGATGGCAATAGTTCCATCAGGGTCAGCTCCACCTTTGACACAGAACACTGAATTCAGTGATGGTGCAGAGAAAAAAAGTGCAACCGCACTATGCACCCCGAATTTCCTTGTAAGCTGGGCGGACCCACCTTCCTTACACTGCAGTGGGTGCTAAACACCTCACCCGGCCGACAGTCCCAGTCCGTGCCCTGTGGCAGAACTGCCTTTTACTTTGCACTTTGCTGCAAATGCCTTAGAGCCAAGTCTCTCCCTTGAGCCTTTCCACATATCACGTTCTTCAATCACTATTAGTGACGTTGTCTTATCCAGCTTCCTCTTGATCCAGCCCTCAATAGCCACTAAATCCCAGGTCTTACTTCCATTCTTATCCTTCTTGATTTACTAGTTGTGCCTGGAAGCTCGTACCTCTTCCCTTGTCTTGGCAAACACTATGTGCTTTCCTAGTACCCGCACAAGTGATTCCTTCCTGTTAGGTTGCACAGGACTCTGGAATGCTAACATTCCCTTTTTGCTCTATAGGTGTCCCAGCATATCTTAGTTCCCCAGATATACAGGCTCCCTGCAAGCACTGTATCATCCGACAGAGAAGGATATTTTCAACTGCAATTCCTTTTCTCCTCTTTTCTTATATGTCCCATCTTTGTTATTTATGCAGTTTCAGCAAAGCCTCAGAAACAGAACCATACCAGAAATTAGCCTTTAAAGGGCCTTTGTTCTAGTATGCTAAATTAAGCTGTTTACACGTTCCTCCATGACCCCAATTTTTGCAAAGACAAAACGTGCTGTGTAACACCCTGGATTAATCTTGTCTACATTACCACCGTACATACCCTTCCCACCAACTTTCCAAAATCCTTGGAATCTATCCACAACTTTCCTGTTATCTATCAGAGCATCAAGAGGCCAGCAGGTAACTGATGACGCCGGTCCCTGACACTACCTGTTGGATTTTCAAAGTAAGTTCTTTCACATTTTCTCTTTCCTGGTCCTCCTGCTGTGGAAAAGCTCTTCATAGACACTTGGGAATAAATCTTTAAATTAGTCTTCAAAATCCTTCTTAGAAAACATCTTCCTTCATTATGATGCTCACAACCCCCTTCACAACTGACTGTTTCTGTGCTATGACAGCTGTGTGTCCTGCACAACTGAGCCCAAGTTCCTGATTCCAGAGCATCCCTTTCTATGAAGAGCCTCACAAAACGGCGTCCTGAGAAATCTCACAGAACCTGAACAGGTTTTTATTATAGGTCATTGCATGGACTTCCACATGTTAGCTCAAAACCAACTTGCTTCTTACTCTCCACATTAAAAGAAACCTGAAAAATTGTGAACAATATATAATAAACTGTAATTAAACACAATATTAGCAATAGTAATATCGAACTGTAAGGTGGATACTGGATGCAATCTGATAGCTGACTGCAGAATAGAAAACACATAGGAAGAGTTTTTAAAATTTCAGAGGCATTTGTTCTGCAACTCTTGCAATTTATATGCCTTTTTAAAAATCTAAACATAAATTATCAATCCAGGTTTAAAATTATGACTAAAAATGAAATCATACTCCAACTCTCCAGCCAGTGTAGATTCCTCCATTATAAATAAGCCCTTGATTTTTACATGTTGTTCAAACTAATTAAAATCCAACGTTTCATTTAAAACAGTTTTCAAATAGTTCATAGTTAAAATAATTTCTGTGAATGAGACTGGTGTGTGACAGCAGTATTAACTTACTCATGTCTGCAAAATGTGACAGCAGGGTGAGAAGGAACAGGGTAAAAATAAGAGTTCACAAGTGCTGCTTTAAGGCTGAAGGAGACAGTTCTACCTGGGAGTTCGTCTGCATGGCGATAGGAAGAAAAGGGAGCACAAACCAGAAGAATTCCTCAACAGGGGCACTCCTCACATACACTGATGAAATACTGTTTGTAAAAGCAAAATAAATTAAAAAGCCTAGACTCAAATTTAAATAAACTTTTCTTTATATTGCCTCGGCTGACAAGAAAAGGTTATGGAGTAGAAATCTTGTCTCAATAAGAACTTACTCACACAGGAGGTCAAACTAGTACGAGTTTGGCTGTAATACTGAAAAAACTCAGTACTTTTTTGATTATCAAAAACGTTTCCATTATGCTGGCTGACAAGCTCAGAAACGTAATGTTGTCCATGACTAGAAACCGTCACTTACTGTAAGAATTAAAAGCGTAAAAAAGAAGTCCTTGTCTTCTAAACTTATCACTCTATGCCTGTATGTATTTCCTTTCTGTTATTTTCCAACTCAATAGATACATTTTTTTGTTACTCAGTTTCTGCAATGCTATCAAATTTGTCTCCCCAAATTCTTGCAGGCTGCCAGCATAAACCCTGTGCCAGCCAACTCTCCTGATCACACCTCCCCTGCCATTCGAACTTCTCCCTGCATCTTCCTGAATTTACAGCCCTAACTCTTATATTTAGTATTGGTTTTGAACTTGTCCTTCCTCTTTCTCATGTTACTTTGCTTTCCCTTTTTTAGCTCCTTTTGAAGCTCATCTTATCACCATTCATGACAACTTTTCAGTACCGCACTTCCCTTCTTATAACTCCATCAGACTCGCTTTTCCCTCATTTCTCTGACTCATTCCCTCTGTATCACATGCTAAACTGATTCCTCTCTTATTACTAGCCCTAATTATGGGATGCCTCCACTATTCCTTTTATATATTACATTCTCACCAAACACCAGCTCCTGAGTCACTGGTAAAAGATTTAGGGAGCAGACGGAGCGAGTGACTGCCTCCCCTCCACACGTGGGTCATCAGTCTGGCAGGAAGGGCAGGTTTCGCTGACCTCTCCATGGGGTATTACCTGCTCCCCCAGCTGCACCCACCGGTACCTCGGAGTATTTTGTCTGGAGAGTGCTACTGCTGCGCACTTTCCTCAAGTGCCAGTGACCGCCTTAAGTCACCTCACTACAAAGTGAAAATACACCATCCAAAGTGGAACAGCGTAACTCACCAGAAGTAACTAAACCTTGTAATAGCATCTCATGCTCCAACAGGGGTCTTCTCTACGAGTGCACATCACAGCAAAATATTTAATTTTGACTTGATACTACTCTGTAGTTATTTACAATCAGATGAAACGTCATCCCCTTCTCAGCCGATCACTTGCTATTTTGGGCAGTTCCTGCAGATAACCTTGACATTTCAAACTATTATCAGTCCCCATCACAATTGCTCCCCTTTTTGCCTTCTGCCATGCAATATACAGTCCCATGATAATGATTTCTTGCTTCATGAGTCTCTCTTCTCCACCAACCTCACCAGCACATTCTCTTGTCCAAGGAACTTTAGTTTTGACAGTAGACGCAGCTCATCTCTACAAAATATAGGGCAGTTGTCATCTGTCCTTGTTTCTCAAGTTCATGACAGGCTCCTGTGACGAGCAATGAGGAATCTCATCTTGTTATATAAAATACTACATGCAAAAGAACCCAGGAACAGGACAAACAACTCCCTGAGGAAGTTATGGACTGCAATCAGTAAACAGATGGATCATTAACTGGTCAACCGTTTCATTGTTTGCATGACAGGAGAATGAGACATGCCTGCTGCAAAGCTGGGTAACAAAACTGAAAAAAAAAGAGAACACCCAACTCACTGGCAGAGGGAAAAAACCTCTTTTGCAGAGTCACTAACTCAAAATAGAATAATTAAAACTCCCACTTCAGAAGCGACCGCTTTGAAGTGGAACTGCAGATCTCTATTTGCATATTAGGAACGCTTGTGTCGATTTCCATGCTCCATCTGGGCAAGAGATTGCAGATGAGGATGACAAGGCTCTGAATTAGGACAAATCAGATGGATGCGGACTCATGAAATCCTGTAGAGGTAATTATGAGTCTCTCCAGATGATGTAATTAGTATATTAGCATGGTTTCCTCCTCTAGCAGTAAATACATTTTAACAATATGTAACATCTTTGTGTCTGCTATTTAATATGACAGCCCTGCTAAAAGTCCTTTCTGCCTTTCTGTTTGGTCTGTCGGCACCACAGTAACTCCTTACTTCGTGGCAGACAACTAGACGCACAAAAAGCCTAAGTTGTAGCAAAGATGCAAATTGTAGCACCTTAGATTTGCAGATGCTGCTACCTAATGCAATTCCCGCCCAAAATTAGACAGACTTTTTATAAAATGGATGGAGAAAGCTAAGTGTCAGAACTTGCAAAAGCCACCTATCTAAGCCAAGATTGCCTAAGTGACAGGGAGTTCTATTCCTCTAATGGCCGTGGGTGCCTCCACCACAAACCCTTTCCTTGAGTTAGTTGCTTAAGCCAGGCAAATCCTTCCTCATAAACACTGATTAGAGAAATCCACATACTATCAGATTTAATATCTCAGTGGTTAAAAGAGTCATCAGTAAGGTGAGTGACCCGTTTACAAATCTCTGCTCATCCCACATTAGTTGTCCTAGCCCATAGGCTATTGGGTATTCAGGGGTAAGGCATCTCCATCTCTCCTGTTTGAAGTTGTTCCACTTTGTATAACTAATTAAAAGATAATTGGAGCAAGTACTTGAACCTGACTCTCCCACATCCCAGGTTATTGCCTAACCCTTCAGCTGTGGATTCAGTCTCTCATTCTGTTTCTGCAAGGTTCTTAAATCATGTAGGCACTTTTGAAAATCACATTATCTGTATTTTACATACAATTATTCACAGAGCAGAAAGTCACACTCATTTCAGAATTAGCCCTACAAACACCTCCAGTCCTTCTCATAGGTAGTGAAAGCTAGGCGTTCTGTTTCTTTGTGTGTTGGGGGGTGTCTTCTTCATACCCTTTGTTGCAATACAACCCATTTGTGCAAGTACAAAACCAGCTTCTTCTGTGGTTCTTGGGTTTGATTCCTTGCTTGGAGAAGGCAACAAGAAGCCTCAAACAGTATGCACAGATAGCAAAATAAAGGGATATTGGTCTTTCACAATGACTGATCATCATTCTTTGAATTCTAAAAATGTGGTCTGGGCTTCAGAAAGCACATGATGCGATGAGCAGCTCTCTGCCCTCAAGAGCTCGCAAAGTAAATGATGGACCTGGCACACAAGCAAAGACGCAATAAAAACCACACATCGGGAGAAACACAGATTACAAATCCAGGATAATGAAGCACAAGTGAAAGCTTGTAAGGTATTTCAAAACAAGGACAGCCTGGTGTAACAGGCATTTGTTCAAGGACTATAAGGGCATCGTGAGCTGATAAAAGAAAGATAACAGACCAGGGAAGAAGTAGTTCAAGAAGCAGTACACATGACAAAGTAGTTCATGGAAGGCTGTTCAACAGGTCTACACCAGCAATAAATGTTTGCAATTAATGTTTATATTTATTTTACGTTATGCCAGTATAAAACTTGCAGATCCTTCTATTTCATTTTAGCTGACATGTCCTATATAAGAGTTTAACAAAATAAAACAAAACCAAATAAAACTCCACCAAAAAACCCACAAGAAAAGCAAAAAAAAAACCCCCAAAACAAAACAACAACTCATCCCAGAGCAAGAATGCAGGGAATACTGATATAGCTATTTTAGTTCTGTCACTGGGAAAACCTTTCCCATAAACAAAGCCTTTGTTTCAAAATGCGAAGTAAATACAGTCTGAGAAGAGATGAGGGAAAATTTTAGAAATCTCGGGTGAACAGTGGCTTAGGAAAAATTAAGAGTCCAACAGCAGTGTTGTGAAATGTTAAATGCAACAACATTACACAGCAAGCAGGGGAAGATCTGATTCAAAAAACCAAAATTTTGGCTCTGCAAACCCACACTCGCTCATTTATGGTTTCCAGAAATGGTTTTGTGATACAGAATTCTGTTACCCTTCAGCTTATAGGAGTTCTTCCCCATAGCAGAGGCTTGTGGTGATATAATACAGGCACAAACGAACCCCCAGAACAAAAGGTTAAAGTTTTTCACAATATTTAATTTCTGTAGAGATTTAAACATTTAAATATGTCATTACAAAGCACAATGACTCAGTATAGATGTAATTCAGATGTACCAAAATGCATTAGTCATTCAATAAAACAGGCAACGAGGATTTACTAAAAATACTTTACAGAAAAAAAATAACAACATCTATTTACTTTACTGAATGTTTGTTGTGGAAAACATACAAAACCAAATCTTGCATAAATCACCTTAATTTGCCTACCCCGAGACTAGGACTGCTACTCCTCGTCCTAAAGCAGCACGGCTGACTCGCGTCCAGTTTCCGACCCTTGTTTTGAACAGCAGTGCAAGAGGAAGCGGTGTGAGATGGGATCACCAGGCGAGCAAAGAGGGCAGGGAACTAACTAATGAAGCGGCAGCATGAGGAGCTCCCAGCCAGGTGGGAGTCTCACCAGGGACAGAGTTAACTTCCATCAGCTTTCTACTCATCTAGAGACGAGACGGTGTTCCTTAGGGAACACCAGCAACAAGAAGCCCCACCATCAGGACACAAAACCAGAAGAAAAGCAGTTAATAGGGTATATGGACTGCAGGGAGTGTAAAAAAATCCCAGAGATGTCACCAACAGAAACTGCTCCCAAAAGGCGGTAACAGAGGATGGGCCACCAGTACGGCCTTTCCGGTCCTTTGGCAACCTCAGCCTCCATGGAAGTGCTGAGGGTACATTCTGCCATCCAGGGCTTGGGCTGCTCCGACGCCCAGTGCTCCTCCCTGGGGCAGGGAGCCGGGGAGGCGCGTTCCGATCAAGTCACGGCTGTGCTCAGTGAGGAGCTGCCGAGAGAGGTCAGCGGGCTCCACTGCATGAGGGGTGCTGCAGGGGAGACCAGAGGGATCTTTGAAGAAATTTCTCCAAGACAGAAGATTAAGCCCCACTGGGGTAAGAAGAAAGGTATGGCTGAAGGACCAGGAAGAGGATCCAAACTTGCAGAGTGTGGAAGCTGGAAGCCTGTGACTTCAGGTAACAGGAATAAAGTTCTGGTTTTTCCTCCATCTGTGCCGAGCTAAGTTTCAGGAACAGTAGGGGCTGTTTTGGGAGAAAATTCTGAGTGGGTATCTCAAATCTCTGGAGCAGTACCAGTACTAAAGAAACCATTGGTGTTAGTGGCTGATGATGCTCCCCAGCGTGAAACAGAAGAATCCACCTCTATTTATCGAGGTGGGTCTGTTGCCTGCCCAGAGTCTAGATCACTGACGTTGCAGAGAAATTGCCAAGACTTACCCAGCCTTCCAAATTCGTCCTCTTGCTGCTAACGCTTGTGAGCTAGAAGTAGCAGAGCCAAGGGGAACCTCGAGCAGCTCAAATGGAACAGGGATCTCAGAGCAAACATGACAAAGCAGAAATCCCAGTGGCGCTCTCTTCATTTCTACGAGTCAATGGAGAGGCCTGGCTGGCAGATGTAAGCAGCACGGCTGTACGGCTGCTGCCACCAGCAAGACTCTGGTTTCTTTGATTACAATGCCCCATTCAATGAAGAAGGACTGTTACAAAGGTATGGAAGCCACCTGACAAAGAGAAAAATATCTCCGTGAAGAGACTTATTAATCTCATGAGGATGGCTTTAAACTAAATTCACTGAGGAATGGGTACTTAGGCACAGAGGGAAGGGAAGGGAGGAGAAACTTTGCGTGAGAAGAGGCCACAAGGGAAAGTTACACATTTCTACTTGGAGGAAGGGCATTCAGAGCCTTTCCTCGGGTGCCTGGATGCTAACGCACAGAGCTTGGCCAACAAACAAGAAGAACTGGAAGTCTATGCACAGTCAGAGAGTTCTGATGTGATCAGGATCACAAAGATTAAATGGGATGGTATCGATGACTGAACAGTGTTGTGGAGGCTGTTGAAGGGCAGCTACACTATCTTACAAAGGACCTCCTTCTCTATGCAGAGGACCACTGATAGGAATCTTCTGGTCAAAAGCAAAGGCAAAAGCAACACTGGACACACAGCAGTGGGGGCCCGTTAGACACCGCCTGCCCAAGGGGATGAATGGGATAAGAATGTCTACAAACAACTACCAAAAGCAACCCAATCACCGGCCTTGGTCCTCATTAGGGATTTTAACCATGTGGGCACCGTGACATTATGCAAGCAATCCAGGACATTTCTAGACTGCATTGGTGATAACTTTTTAATGCAAATGTTAAAGAGACCAACCAAAGGTAATACTCTACATGACCTCTGCGCACAGACAGGGAAGAACAAGTGGCAAATGTGGTCACAGATAGGAGCCTGGGAGAAGTGACCACAAGCTGATTGCATTCAGGATCCAGAAGAAGATTGGGAAGGTAAGAAGATGAAGTAGACTCCGGATTTTTTGCAACTGAACTTTGGGTTATTCAGAAAATGGCTCAGCAGAATCTCCCAGGAAGTTGACGCAGAAGGTGCCTAGTAAAGCTGCTAAATTTTAATAAAAATTTTTAATATATATAAATATAAATTTATATAAAAATTTTTAATAATACAAAACATTTTATAGAAAACTTATTGAGAGCTCAAGAAAAAATAATCCTGTTGTACGAGAAGGTTGGAAATTGCAGTAGAAGACCCACTTGAGTAAGCAAAGAGCTGCTTAATGAACTATAATGAAAAAAGACAGCACACAGGAAACAGGAACAGGCAACAAAAAGGGAGCAGAAAAGCACTACTTTGGCACTTAGGAACAAAATCAGGAAAACCAAAGTACATTTAGAATTAAAATGAGGGCTATAAAGAGCAGCAAGAGGGAATTGTGCAAGTTCAGAGGAAATGCGGGGATGTTACTGAATGCGGGAGACAACCTAGTGGTTGTTCAGATGGAAAAGGCTGAAGTAGTCACTACATTTTTGCCTCAATCTTCACAAGCAAAGATTACCCCTAGATGTCCAGGTGTATCAGGATGGTTTGGGAAGGAACAGGTTAGGGATGACAAGTCAGGAATGAGTTAGAGCAGCTGGATGTATCCAAATCTATGAGGACAGACAAGATTAATCTGAAAGTGCTGTAAGAGTTGGCTGATCTGACTGCAAAAGTCCTGCCTGTCATCTCCAAAAAAAGTATGATCACTGGGGCAGGTCCCTGAAAACTCGAAAAAGGCTAGCACTCTGACTGTCTTTAAAACAGGCATGAGAAAAAGAACTTGGGCAGCTGTAGGCCGGTTAGCCTCACCTCAGCCCCTGGAAAGATTATACACCACATCCTTTTGGAATCCACCTCCAAACATTTAGGCAACAAAAAGGTAATCAGCAACAATCAACACGGGCTTACAAAGGGCAGTTCATGCTTGATCATACTGATTGCTTGATGTGATGAAATGACCTGAAATGCAGATGTGGGGAGAGCGGTGGATGTAATCGCATGGTCTGGTAGGTAGATTGAAAATTACCAGGACAGCTGGGCCCACAGTAAACATTAGTCTGATGTCCAACTGGTAACCAGCACCAAGCAGAGTATTATAGTGGTGGACAGTAGGATTGCAAACGTTCCACATCCTCACTAACAACCTGGATGATGAAACACAATGCACTCTCAGCAATCTTCTAGACAATACTCACTTAGTGGCGTTTGACCTATCAAACAGTAGAACTTCAACTAAGAAGGACCTTTAGAAAATTCAGGACTAGGTCAACACAAATGTCAAATTCAACAGGGAGAAAAGTTCTGCAGCTTTCCTAGGGACAGAGCAACCCCATGCATCAGTGCATGCTTGGAACTGACTGGCTTTGTATCAGCTCTGCTGAAAAGGATGGGGACGTTATGGTAGATGCTAAGGTAAATGTGAGGAAATGTTCTCACTGCTAGGAAGGCAAATTGGATATCGCCTACTTTAGGAGAAGCGTGGCCAGCAGGACAAAGGAAGTTACTCTCCACCCATGTGAAGCACTGACTAGGCAATAGCTGAAATTCTGCATCCAATATCAGACTCCTCAGTTCAAAAGGCATGTGGAGAAAGTGGAGTCTGGGGAGGGGCCATGGGCTCATGACTGACAGAAGTTGATGCAGCAAGGCTGTTTCAGTTTGATAAACAGGAGGCTGAGAGAGGCAAAAACTAGTTGAAGTAAAGTCACAAAAACAATGGAGCCAATCTTTCGTCAAGTAAATGAAAGTGCATGTTAAATCAAGATTGTTTTTCTGACAGTGCTATCAACTTAGTGTTTTCTTTTTTAAAAAATAAGACATGCTCTTACTCAGTATCTCCTGTAATAAGCAGCCCATAGTCACAACTTAGTTGACCATATATATAATCCCAGATGGACCACCTTTCTATCTTATAATACTGTTGATGGGGATATAAAAGGCATTTTTATGTTCACCAATCCAGGAATCCCAAGGACTGATCTTAAAACTTTCAGATTCTGATCTATTAAAATAAGTAAAAAACCTACAGTTAGCTTCAGGAAACCATTCAGGAAAACACTTCATCCCCTTTGATGTGGTTCAGATCAGAGCAGGTACTTAAGTAAATTATAAGAAGGGGTCCCAACCTGTAGTTCACCTCCCCCCATCAATATTACAAGCAAGATTTGTTATTTAGAACAAGCTACTGAGTTTTTCTTGGGCATTAAGGGAGAAAACTGGCTGCAAGACAAGGATCTAGCTGAAGATTCCTCCCTTCTTTGGTCCAAGCGGGTGTAGCTCTGCTATCTTCAAGCAGGATTTTATCTCCTGGTACCTAATTATTAAATGGTTTGTGTGGTTTTATATGATGCAGATTTGAAGTGAGCTTTGAGATTAAGAATTTTTCAATTATGTAACAATGCCCAGAGCAGGAGCTGTTCATTTACTTATTTTTTAAATCATCAAATATAAGAGTAAGAACACAGAGTTAAATTATTAGCTACCCTGAAGGCTTTCCAAATATTAAAGTCATGGAGGCAAAAGGTACCTTTTAGATAGAACTATGTTCCAAAATAGGCTTGAAACAGGGCATAAATGTTATTTGTCTAAAGCTACACAGCCAACATAAATTTCAGGATGCAGTAGTGTTTGTGGACTCTGTATTTTCTACGTAGTTTTCTGCTGCACAAACACGCGAGTACTACAAAGCTCTACCCAGAGTATTCTCTTTCTCTGACAGTGGCAGAAGCAAAAACCTGGAGTAGGAGTATAGCAAGAGCGCCAAGTAGAAAAATCTTCTCTGTTTCCCACCATATACTTTCCCTACTTCTAGCAACTTGCAGTTTAGGGATTTCCCGAGACAGTGACTGTCTTTAAATCTTTACATCTAATAGCTGTCAATGTGTTTTTCTTCCATTTGTCTAGAAGCTTTTTGAACCCATTAATGCTTCTGGACACCATAACATCCTGTGGCAATTAATTCCACAATTTAATTATTCACTGCGTAAAAAGTTACTTCCTTTTGTTGGTTTAAAACCTGCTGCTGCATAATTTTATTAAATGGCTCTTTGTTTTTATGTGAGACATTGTGAACAAGCGCTTCTGTTCCATCCATGACTGTACACACTATTATAGTCACCTCCTATCTGAATTAACTGGCAGTTTCTCCTCGAACAGAAGTAAAGCCACACCTGTCCTCCTCTCCAGGTGCTTTTTGCTTTAAATGGATTTTCTCCTTACTATGAAACACTGTCCTTCTGTTAAAAATTTAACAGACAAGTACGAACTGAAAAGAACTAGTATAAGAAGGCACTAATATAAGGAGTTTGGGTTTGAGTTTTGTGGGGCTGAGTGTAAACTCACTTTGAGCCGGAATACACGTTACAACTATAGTTATCCATGTTGTCCATATAAACCCGGTTGATGGGATTTGTCCGCATATATGTTTCTAAACCTGAGTGATGAAGGAGGCCAGGCATATGCAAACCTAACTGGTAGATTAAGGAGGATAACTAGCTATACCAAGGCCTAATTAGCTCGTAGAGGGTTAGTAGAGACACACGTCATTATAATTGATGGGGAAGCTCTGTGCAAATCCAACGGATGGGCCAGATTCTCTTAAGACACTGTTCAACAGGATCTCCACTGTTCTGTCAGATTTTGTCTGCCAAGAGATACAATGCAGTGCTGTGGACGGGAGAAAAGGCGATGCTTCTGCAAGTCCTCTCCAAGCACATGCCACCAACTAACAAGATCCAGACTCTGGTTTTGGTCAAAAAAAAAAAGACGAGAAAGGGATTCTAAATAAGAGGGGAAGCAAGGGGAGAGGAAGAGGAGCTGCCCACCAAACCCAACGTAACCAACGTGACTCAGGGGAGAAGAGGCGGTGCTGAGGGCTGTGGCTGCCGCAGTTAGTGGAATTCAGCAGAGAGCAGTGGGGGAAGGTGGGGCTGTTTCGCGGGGAGTGAGGGTGTGCAGTGGGGGTGTTAATAGCGAACTCCAGAAACGCCCTGTTTCAATAGACAGTTTTACTGAACTGGAACAAACTGCCTCTAGAACAGCCCAGCCTTTGCCTGCATCCCTTGATCACCTCCAACTAAGCATAAAAATATCTATGAAGAAACATTTCATCTACAGCCCACACTTCATCATTACAACAATTATCACACGCCACAAAACCACACCCCGTAAGTCTTCCCGACCAGAGCTGCCATCTTCTCAGGAACCCTCGTAAACTCACCACTGCGTCCAAGCCCTTACCGTCCTCTCCTCTCCCCACACAACAGACTGCTGGGGAAAAAATAGCATCGTCACAGCTTTGAACAGAGGATGAGTATCTCTTTGAGAAAAACCACTGTGAATTGCTCACACAGAAGCAGTGGCAATGCAGTAAGGCACAAATATTTAAAAAGAGCTATGACAGTAGCAATCTCACTGAGCTTTTCATTTCTCTGTTTTTTGTTGAATTTATCAGGCGTAGCATGTGTGAGTACAGGTTAACATGGAAACTTTACACTTTACGAGGTAGTTTTGAGCATATCTGACGCTTACTTTTTTAAGTCCTTTAAAATAGTTTATATTCCCTGTCAAAATAACACACAAGTCTAAGGATAAAAGAAATACTTCAGCTGGTTAAATCAGCTTACTCAAGCTAGGCACTTAGCTCAGTTAAATAAGATGAGAGCCCAGAAATCAGTCCAACTTGCCAACCCTTATTATCAAGCACAATGTTTGTAACTCACCGTAGGTTATCAACAATGGGGCCATGTTTGGGAGATACTGTGACATCTGGTATTGATTTCTGGCAGGATTTAGGTCTTTCTTTGAAACTTCTACCTCAAGTTGGAAAGATAATAAAATAGAGACGTACTGTCAAGCAGATTTTTGGCTCATTTCAGTAGGCATTCATTAAAGTAAGCATTGTTACATACTGCGGCAAATCACAAACACAAAGAAGTTGTGCTTCTTCTTTTAAATCAAAGCACTACCTCCCATCAACAGGAGCAATCTGAAAGGTGAGAAAGACAATTCAACATTTGCAGAACAGGTTGAGTGCATGTGTTAAAAATCATGAGAAACCCATTATGTAATTTAATGAAATAAACATCAAAAAGCTGTGCTTACAACTCCCAACATCAAAAAATAAAACAAAGAAATGCTCCTTCAGTTCTTTCCATTTTAACAGAGGTCCTAAATATGCAGTTCTGTAAAAGTTAAAACATCCCGAACAATCCATATTATGAAGTCACAAGAATTTGGTTCATTGTAAACTACGTGTAACATGTTGCATGCACACTCCTGCTTAAGCCCAGTATTGGAAAGCTCACCGAAGAAAAGTCCCCGAAAATACAATTTATGAGGAAGCCAGGAAAGAGAGTAGCAGCTTCTACTAACTCCTCCTTAACTGAAATTCTTTAACGAAAGCAAATGCATGGTAGTAGCAGCCACAAAAAAAGTGTGATCTAGTTAATGCCGGAAGCAACATCTTATCTGTGATTCATTATAAATCTGCTAAGAATTTTGCAAAGGAAAAATCTGTGTAATTTAATATTTGTATTGATAAGGTCAGTTAAAAAGCATACTAGGAGAAAGAGTAAATGTTTTTAAATGAGTGACCTAACATTTAAACTTTTTAGGGAGGCATATTAAAATACTCATCATACACATATAATCTCTGGAAACAATTACAGTAATTAAAACAACACTGAACACTTGGAGAGAGACATTTTATGGAAGGCATTTCAGAACTGTCTCCCCAAAGACAGTGATCAACTTGGGTGTGTTCAATTAACAGGAGAAATTAATTTCAAGTCAAAACCCCTGCTGCTGAGAATCATCCAGCCTTTAGCACTTCCCTACCACCACCCGGCCCCAGCATTTAAATCCTTGGACTGTCAGCAGGAGCTTTCTCGATGAGATAGTTAATTTGAAAGACTATTTTCACTACTGATCAACTGAAACTACAACTCCAGTGTTTCCAGTAATAAGTTTCATCAACAGCAACAACAAAAAAAATCTATGATGTGAGATGAAGATGGCCTTTTAATGTGCACTGGCTATCTACCTCAACACCTACCAATTTCATTATATTTCATAATTTTATCTTCTTCCTCTAGGCTAAGCTAAGCCAGAGTTAACTTATGTTGACTCTCAAATGTAGACATTGCTGAGAAAAGCAGTGATCCAAACCTCAGAGACTTTCAGTTGCTCTCTGCTGTGACCTCCTGGAATTCCAGAAACAGTTCAGACTGCCAATTACTATCTTTAGTATTAAAATAAAATTGTTAAAAAAATGAATTCGAATTGCTTTGAAATCTTCAGGTAGAAGGAAAAGAAATCTCTTAACAGACAGAGATATGGGATGCTCTCCACGTGACTGAGACCGTAGTTGAAGCAGATAGTAAATTCCGTTTCAGTATGTCTAGTCTGAGATCAAAATCACCACAGCTGCACGACGCACTGATTAAGTGCAACCCACTCTGCCAATTCTAATTTTGCACAGAGTTATGCTCCATCAGGTAGCGTCTGTCCTTCTGCACCCGGCTTACAGCCAGTATAAACACGGTACCATGTGATCTGGCTTATTTGGTGAGAACGCCTTACCAGGTGATGTGGTTCTGCACAAAAGTGGTATTAATGAACACGGGACCATGGCCCAAGGCACACAGCGAAACAATTTGTCAAGGTCAACCACACAGCCTGCTAGTAGACCTGAAAATAGTATCCAGTCCTCCTTAATCCCAGGCTAGTTTGCAACCTACTGGGCAGCACTGCCGCCCAACGTAACAAACACAGTATTCAAATTACGATGGAGTTCTGAGGATTTCTTTGGCACAGTTGTTCTAAATACTATCCCTGCTGCCACCCTGCCTGCTGAGCTCCCAGTTTCATGTGAAGGTCCTAGGTCTAAACATTTCTTTTTACCCCAAATCCTCACTTTGCTAACCAGCTGTGGCCCCTGCTGCCCCAGCCCTAGCCACACAAGCCAAGGGCCATTTCAGCAACTGCAGTGTTGACACTGCAAATATTTAGGAAAATGTTTAGCTTGACAAATGTAAATAACCTCAGTGAAGTCAAATAAACCTGTGTTGGTGTGCAAGGGTTTCCAGGGTTTAGTCTCCAAAAAGTGGAACATGCTTTTATGCTTGCTATGAGAGACTCAGACACACTACTGCAGATGTGCTTGCTATATAACCCACATAAAATGAAACACTACTCCTACTTCTTTACATACTGCTCACTTAAAAAATATTTTTATTGCAGCTCATCAAATGTGGACTCTAGCATATTATTGTAGTGAACGATACACACAGCTTACTAATTCTGGGAAAATAAAAAAGCGGCTTCCATCAAATGCTTAGCCCAACACATACAGAGACAAACAGAAAAAAAATAAAGTAAATATTAGAAAGTAAATATTAGAAATGTGTTGAAATGCATCCTTGTCCCAGTTTCTGCAGGAAATGGAGTGCATGCCCACAACAGTTCAATATTGTTTGAATTACTGTTTAGAGATGGCCGTAGGACAGAGCAATCATAACACTATTGATTATAAACTATATCAAAGAAATTGCACTGAAGACACTTTAAAATGTTAAAGAACTCGATAGCTAGTAAATCCCAGAATTAAGTTTGCTTGTAAAAGTTTTATTAAGCCCTATGGCATTATACATATGCAGAGGCATAACTAGAGTCACATGTTATTTTCCTCTACTATTCTGCCTGAGTCATTATAAAGATTTGATGCAATGCCCATAGTTTACTTATTCTGTAAGATGAATTATTGGTGTAAAGGCCTCATTAGTAGATAGCAAGTAAAGAAGCAGTAAAGAGCAATTCCAGGTAGCATTCAAGGTAACAAAATAATGACCAAGGAGACATCTATTGTTAACAAAACCCTGAAAGATGAAGTGAGCTCTCCAGAAACCTATTTAATGTTTGATGGGAGAAGACACTGCCCGGGTACAATCTCTTTCACCAGGGGACTAACTTGTTGATGCCGATGGTGCACTTCAATACACTGTAAGTGAACTTCACAACCCATTCACCAGCTTCTGCAAATACAGTCAGAATAAATAAAGACTACAGGAGATCTTTTATTTTCCCTACCAGCCCAAGAAAAGATACAGCCATCTCACTTAGACCTATTTTCATGGTAGTGGACTTTACCAAACACCTTCCTGAGCTGTTTCTGTGTAGCAGAGGACTTTTTTGATTAAAAAGAAGGTATCAAAATTGTCTTGGCTAGCATACAAGATTTCAGAATCTAGAAACACTGATGCTCCGCACGTAACAGAGAAAATGCTCTGAACTCAGCTGGAACAGTAAAGGTCACAGCTGCAGATATGGATATTATCAGTGGATTTTGCCCTAAAACATGCTGTCATGACAGTGCAGCAAGAAGAAAAAGAAGAGCAAAGTGCTGATTAAGAAAGCATCCGCACCAAACAAGGCTGTTTGTTCCATGAAACCAGGAAGCTCCATGTCAAAAACTGTTTCACTGACAACTCTGTAATGGGTATCACAGTGCCAGTCATCACTGGCAGACAGTCCTGGATCAATTAAAATACATTAATCCCATGGGATTCATAGTCTGCCTGTTACTTAGCCCTACAGAAAACTAAATGACAATCTGATTTTGAAGCACAGCCCCGTCTCTAACAGGCAGCAGAGGTCACCAATGACACTGTCACTGCCTGCCACACAGACTGGACTTGGTTCTGCTGCCACAGCTGTGCCACCAAGGAGGATGGGAACTGGGTGGAAGGAATCACATCCCCCGGTTTACCTCGCTAGTCCTTCCAACCCACCCTGCAGGCACAGCTACCACTACAGAAAGTGTTTTGTTGGTTTAGTTAGCTTTGTTGCAAAGAGGTGACTTGGATACATCAGCAGAACCTTCTCCAGTAGGACACAAGGCCAACACAGCTATGCTGACAGAGCCACGTAACAGAGATGCTACCTTAAAGTCCCTTCTGGTTTTTTGAGATCAGGGAAGACTTCCCATGTCACTAGAGCATTACATTGTGAGTTTTAACTGAAGAAACTGGAATTCTTCTAAACAGTTTGCAAGTCAAACATAGCCCACGGACTTTCCTGTACAGCAGTTTTAAATAGGATCCTTCCCTTTTCTGCAGACGCTCCTTAGATCACTCACAAGCTGCACACGTGGAATGAATATGACCTACCTCACTGAAGGGAATTACTTCCCTGCAGGATGAAAACCTACACACTTGGCCATGAAGATAACAGACTCCAGTACTAAGTAATCTGTTCTAAATTACTGGCAAAGTGAACAAGCACCCTCTCCTATCTCCTGCCCAATCAACTTACTAGTCTAAGGGGAACTATTTTCAAAAATACAAAAGAAATGTAAGAGTAGTTCCTGTATATTCTGTAGGGACAAAACCACTTTTGTGCAAGGAACATGGTGCACTCCTCCTCTGTGCCAAAGGAAGACTGAACACTTGACAAGGTGTGAGGTCACACAGGCACAAATGACCAATGCATCCAGACTTCAACCCCTCTACAAGACACACACCTACATCAGTTTTATGTAGTTTTATAGATAAAACCCAACAAAGAACACGTTTAATTTCACTTCCTGTGTTCAAACTATAATTACCTTTGATCTAACTTACCGTTATAATTGCTCAAATCAGTTTCCATGCAGGAGAATAAGAAAACAAAGATGTCATCAGCCACTGACATGGTGATAGAAATGACTCACGCAGAACATGGGAAAGCTGTAGCAGAAGTAGGGATAAAACCCAAGCACCGACGCAACTTCTAGTATTTCCATCTTTTACTTAGAGCTCAACATCACTTCCTTCCCAGCGCTCTTTCAAACAGTCTGTTCCCCATCTCTCCATACAACCTCATGACTTCCCAAGCCTTTACCTTTCCGTTTGCCTCTTCCCACTCTCAGTCCTTCCCTAACATGGCTCTTAAATTTTTTCTTAAACACGTCTCCTATGTTTTTCGTCCACCTCATGAAAGATTTTATCCTCCCTCACAGTGCTCAGGCTTAGCAACAAGGCAGACACGATTCAAGCAAGACAGACTGATGTTTGGCAGAGCAGTAACTTATAAGAGGAAATACTAAGCAATCTTTGCCAGAGATGCCGCTACCACATTCAGCACATTGCTCTCATCTGCAAAAGAAACAAAATAGCCCACGTCCTCTTTCCCTGCAGAAGAAAAGAGAGGCGAGAGCAACACAACATTAGAAAGCTGGATATGTCTTCCTTGTTCTCTAGGTAGATCTACAAAACACTGTGATTCATTTTATTAAGAGAAGTCTGGGGACTTCTTCAGAAAATTTACCGCAGCTTTTACAGTCATGAACAAGCCAAATGCTTGAAAAGCTGAGATAGTGATCAGAGTCCACCGCCAGCACCTCTGCTCATCTAGAGAGCAACGTGGGAGAGAGAGAGAGCAGGCACAACATGCTGACACTGCGGCCACTTGAGAGCCCTCCCAGAGTGGGGGACACTTGAGCTGGCTAAGTGATTGGATCCCCATCACTTGGGTCAAGAGTACAAAGCAGTCTGCATGAGATATTCCAGCTCCATCAGCCTTTTGTTGTTACACTAAAAATAAGAGTGCTGCCCGGACTTTGCATGGAAAGGACCCGAATATTGGCTAATTTATTTTAAAAATACCCGTTAGAAAGGAAAAAAAGAAGCAGCTGTAGGAGTCCAGTCATTACACAGGTACAAGAAAATCCAGTGGCACAGGGAGTTTCCACAGACAAAGGGTTTCCCACAGCCTATTGTTGGAAACACTGTGATTCAACTGCTTATTTCTTGCTCAACAGGCTGCTGATTCAAACAGAAGAGGATGCTGATACGTTTCACCTTCTGCATTCCACCTACTGCAGCCTAAATCACCAAAAAACTCGGCTTTTCAAAACACGTGATTATCTCTCATGCTAGTTCCTAGTTATTTACATTACATACTTTTGTTGTACAATATCATCTTTTTGTCAATGTCATTTAAAGGTACACATAATAAAACAGTAACACAGGAATTTTAACTGCCGCTGTCTCCTTATCTTGCTAACTTCCAGTTGGACGTTCCACTGCAAACAGGTGGTTAGAAGGTGAAACACGGAATATAAGGTACTTTCAGATTCACTGCTGTATGAAGAAACTACAGGCCAGAAAAAAATGACAACATACAAGTGCACAAAATAATCAGATAAAATGTATTCTGCAGCCTGAGACGAATACTGTTAGCACTGTACATGAAAAGCAGTCTGCTTGTGAAAATGAATGACCTGCTGCAGCTCGACAGAGAAAGCCCTCAGGTAAGGAATTCAGACGGAACCAGGAAGCAAGCCAGTGGAGGCTATTTTAAACCCCAGCCTTTCTACAGCCACCTCCAGGTGCAGTCCTAAATTCAGCAACAGTATCTGTTTCCCAGAATCAGATTTTAAGCTGCCTGACAGGTAACTGGAGATACGCTGGGCAGTCCTAGAGGCATGGCATGTAGCTATACTTCAAAACAAAGCACTAGCTGTTATTTTTTAGGGAACAGATTGTACCTCTGTTTCTACTGCAGAAGATTATATAAATTTCTTTCTCCTACCCAGAAAGGTTTGTTCAGGATGCTGGCAGTGGAAAGTACAGAAAATTCCCTAGAGCGAGGTAGGAAACGGAGACAGGAGAAGCGTGGCTAGAGGCTAATAGATTAACCATTACTGACTTTATAATCCACATAGACTCCTAAATGTCTTGAAGCTGCATTTTTAAGACCTTAGGAATGAAAGAAAGGAAAGAAAGGGAAGGAGCTTGTTTTAGCAAAGCAAGGAGGAGTCTCTGACAATCAAAAATGAGCTACATTAGGGAAAAAATGGGAAAAAATGAAAAAAAAACCTTCAAGAACTTTTTTTTTTTTTTTTTGCAGACAAGCATAGATATGCACACAACAGATGCTGCTGAACCAGCCTTAAAAACCATGGATATATCATTGGCCTACCTAAACCCACACAAATATCTTCACTTCAGTCAAGCAGTTGAACCTGTGCTTAGCGTAAGAGACCATGAGTGAATGCATCTGAAGTAAACAGGATTTGAGTGTTTTGTTGGTGAAGGCACAGGCTTGTTTTCTGTATTCCTAAGAAAGTTTTGCTGATACACAGGAATAATGAAAGAAGTTACGTTGTTGAAAATGACTTGAAATTCCTATTAAGACAATAACACATCAATTAATTAATAGCTTACAATCAAAATATAAACCTACTATGTTTCACTCCAGTCTGGATATACATCATTAATCTCTAATGATGTGAGGACTGTGTTAGATTTTACTAGGAAAGCTTTAAACATCATGAATATTCCAAATAAAAGGAAAAAGTTCTAAACCTTACAGTTTTTGACAAATATAAACTAGGAGGGCTGCAATCATGGTGACATGCGAGTTGAAATGTATATTTAAAGACTGCATGGGGAACAGGGACTGTATTTAATGCTGTCCAACATATGCTGATGTAGACATAGTTTTCAACTTCTGTTAAACATGTAATATTAAATTATTTGGATGAAGATTTTTCAGTTAAGCATTTGGCTCAGGATGATTTTTAAAAGAAATTATTTAAGGGAAACCTTTCTACACAATAAAAACCATGCAGGCATTTCTCCGCATAGGTCTAGTGGAAAATGCATGCTTTGCTTTACTGTTTTATTTTAGAAACAGCAAAAAAAACCATAGCAAGATAATAGCAAGACAGGTTTAACTGAAAAGCTCTACTACCTTCACGCTTTGAAACACAGATTTCATATCTTGAAGGGAAATCAGGGATGTGCTTTTGCCTGTTCTAGAGAAATCCATACAAAACTGACGCCTGGAAGTCTATTTGCAGACACTAAAACAGGTTACTCAGAAAGCTGAGTTCTCCATGCACAATCTGGCGCAAAAAAAAAAAAAAATTAAGTGATCAAATAGAGACAACACTAAAAGCGACTCCTTGAATGTCTGGATCTGCCACGGAGCCTACGCTCCCCGCGCCTGCCCTGCGAAGGGCCGGGCTGCGACCGGCAGAGCGGGGAAAGCCCGGGGCGGCTGCGGGAGCGCGGTGGGGGCGGCCCAGGGACGGCAACAGAGGCAGCGCGCGGGCTCCCTGCGGCTGCGGCCGAGCCCGAGGGGCAGGGAGAGCGGGGACTGCCGCGCCGGTAACCCCGGCACTGCGGGGAACGGCACCGCGGCCGGCGGGGAACGGCACCCGGCCCCCGGGGAACGGCACCGCGGCCGGCGGGGAACGGCACCCGGCACTGCGGGGAACGGCACCCGGCCCCCGGGGAACGGCACCCGGCACTGCGGGGAACGGCACCCGGCACTGCGGGGAACGGCACCCGGCACTGAGGGGAACGGCACCGCGCCCCCCGCGGAACGGCATCCCGCCCCCGCGGAACAGCACCGCGGCGCCCCCTGGCGGCCCCAGCGCCGCCGCCGCGCCCCGGCCCCGCCCGGCTCCGGCTGCGGCGGGGACCGAGAAGGGGTTTGTTGGCCGCCGCCGTCTGTCCGCCACGGGCAGGGAGAGAGGCTCCAAGTCCTCCCAAAGGCAGCGTTCAGCGCCAGGCTGGATGGGGCTTTGAGCGACCTGGCCTAGCGGGAGGTGTCCCTGCCCATGGCAGGGGGCTGGAACTAGGTGATCTTTAAGGCCCCTTCCAACCCGAACCATTCTGTGATTTTGTGATTCTAACCCACGGCGTCCGCCACCGAGCCCGGTTTGGAAATGAAAGGGAGCTCACGCAAGCCCTGCTGGGTGCGTTTCATCCCAGTAGCCCCAGCACCTGCTCTCTATGCCACGGTTGAAACCCCCCGCACAGGGCGCGATGCAACAGGAGCGGTCAGGTAGCAAACAAGACCCTAGTTAATTGAGCGAGCAATTAACAAGCTCACCCTTTATTAAGCACCAGCAAATCCATGCGGCAGAAAGACACTGGAAGCCAGGCTTCACCGGTTCCCCTCTGCCACCACTTGTTTGTTCCTGAAATGAGCTGCCTCATTCATTAGGCAGCTTCCATCTTCCACAATACGCAGGGCAGGTATCATCTGGTGTCTTAACCACACGCTCCTCCCTCATTCCCAAAGCACTGTGCATCCCATGTTCCAACTGCTGCAAGAGGGTGGTGGGGAGGAATGAGAAACGGTGATGCTGGATTTGTGATAGGGAGAAAAGTTAATAGGTGTACTGGCAACTTCAGTACTTTATACCTGTCAAAGATTAATCTTTCCACCTACATATTGCTTTAATGTAACACTTGTATCTATTAGAAGATAATATTTAAATAGGGATATATTTTCATAACTTTATTAGAAGTGGCATTTTACCCAATTTACCGTTTCTTCAACTGCTGTCATGTAATGCTGAAGTTCTCTGTCCATTGCAGCATATTCTAACATGACATTTTCCATACTGTTAACATCTTCTACGTCATCTGCAAAACAGAATGTTTTGTACATGAATGATCAGCTTTATTATTTTCAGGCAGCATTTTTTCTTCACAGATACGAGGACAAGCATTAACGCTGCAAATCTCTAAAGCATCTGTAAAGCACAGCAGGTGTTTCCAAGCTCCTCAAACATATACTTTTTTCCTATTTTGCAACTGTAAACCTTGACATTTCTTGGGTAACTTGAACAAACAGCTTACTCAGAAAGACACTTCCTTGGTTTCATATGAACAAGCGAGAGTGCGTGTAATTTCATCAACCAACACCTAGTCGTTAGGCAATCAGGATATTTTCTGCAAAAGTTATATTTCATGACTCATCACATTGCCTCAGAAATAGTCAGAAGAAACTTAAATGCCCTCTCAGTACAGTATAGTTCACAGCTATAATTAGACCCCTTATCCCCAATAAACTTAAGCTACGGCAAAAGCAAAACAGAGCCAGCACTTTACAACGCAGGAGATAATGGAAGACTGAATACCATTGGTGAATCAAACAGTAAAATTTTAATTGCCAGTGAAAATCAATGAATGCAGGACACGTGCTTAGTAATTCACATCCACTTGTATTCTCTTCTGCATTCCTCCTAATTTCACTCCTTTCTTCTCTAGCTGTGCCCCTGCTTTCCCGTTCTAACGTCGCCGAGCACCTGCCCGGCAGGACAAGGGCTCTTTGCAGACACTACAGGGCTGTAAAGCCCCCGCTGTATCTCCTGACGCAGATGCGTGTACCACACCACATACCACCAGCTGCCGGAGGACAGCCAGCCACGAGCCCCTAACCCATCTAGGAAACTAAGAAATTAGGAAACCTAAGTTTCCATGTCTCCTACTCCCGATTATCCCTACACTGCAGATTCCAGGTATAGAGAAAACAGCTGGAAGCAGCTGGAAGCAGTGAGAGAGCCCCGAAGCCCGCATTAGGGGCAGCATTAGGGGTTGTAATTTCGTGGAGTATTCGTCTTTACAAGCAGCTTAAGTAGCCAATCTGTGCTGTTATTTTTAGGAACAAAATTGTAGTACCGCTTTTTAAAGTACTTTTTTGTAAAGAAAGGAAAACATCTTCTGATCTGGCAAGCTAGTGCACTTCCTAAGTTGCTAACTATGTTAGTATTTTACAGCACAAAAATCTGTCTCTGCATAAGCTAACATAAAGCATTGTATGCCCGTCTTAGCTTGAGAGCAAACCCTGAAACTGTTGCTGAAACACATCACTCAGGGATAGGAGCTTCATAAGATGTGAAACAGTGATGGATCCAGGAGCCAGAAGGAAAAGCGCAAAGAGATATTTACACAAAAAAGTTATCTAATAAGCCATACTATGTTGTGAACATGGCAATTACAGTCGTGATGTTTCCCTTAATTATATATAGGCTTGGTCTGTATTGGTTTTTCATTAAGTAGATGAATGGATATTGCAGACCCAATCTTGGCATTCCAGGAACTTTCTTCTGAATAATCAGCGTTTCCCTCTGCTCTTTCCCTTCCCTTCCTCCCAATTTCCATATCCAATCTGGTAACTATGGTCATACTCTTTTTCCTTCCTGCTAGGAGGCACATGAAGTGCCTCCTTCAAGGCTGACACAAATGGCACTCCATGAATCACAGGAAAGGTTTGTGTAGCAAGTAACTGTCATTCTCCTCCCATGGCCAAACTGAATCATATCCACGACATAAAGAAAGTACAGTGGCTCAAATATATTTTTTTTTCTTTAGGGGAAGAGAAGCGCATTGTTACACACCAAGAGCTGTATTAATGCCATCTTTCCAAACAGTTAAAAAATGCTTTGGATAAAGAATAATAATGTTGCAAGTCAGGAGAGGCATTAAAATAAAGCTCAAAGAAAGAGGTGTTAACACAGCTCAGGCAAGAGGGACATTACCTGTGACTACATCCTGCCCTACATTCTTCATGTCCTGACGGTTCCACCCATCCACCGGCCTGTTTTAAGTCTTGGTGATGTCCACAGCTGTTTCCCTGTTGCTGTTCTTTCATGCACATGGAATGTGTTATATACACTGGGAAATCTCTGAATGCGTCACTAACGCATGACCGTAGCCTGCCCTTGAAGGCATTATGGACATAAAGATAGATCAGAAGGACTGTATACAGGTCATTTGTTGTCCATCCCGTATTTCTGCCCTTTGACAGATACTTGAGTCCATTTTCTATCTGCAGTTCAATCCATAGACCAAGGTGCTGAGAGGTAAGAGGAAATCTCCCATGTTGTTCCCAGTCACTCATAGAATCATAGGATCATAGGGTTGGCAG
>VXBO01012552.1:412689-438611 GCA_013400135.1 Rhinoptilus africanus
CTCCCAGGTCCCTTTCCCCAGAGCTACTCTCCAGCAGGTCAGGCCCCAACCTGTCCTGGTGCAGGGGGTTATTCCTCCCCAGGGGCAGCACCCTACACTCGCCCTTGTTGCATTTCATAAGGTTCTCCGCTGCCCAACTCTCCAGCCTGTCCAGGTCTCTCTGTACGGCGGCACAGCCTCATCTCCCCATCTCCTAAACAACATTTAAAAGAAAACGTCCATTACAGGCTATTCTGTTTGCCTTTACAACCTCTCATCGTCCCACATTACATGCTGCCATAACCCACTGTGCGTGGCTACTCTGCTCCCACCGCACTCCCCCTTCCCCAATGAGCTGAGAGCACTTCTGCCTCTCCCTGGCAAGGAGCAGATGCAGAGCAGAACTTGGATGCACATGATGAGAAGTTGTGGGTGACTGTATGTGGATGTATATTAGGTTTTATCGCTCACCATGCAGAGATCCCAGCACCTTCAATGTCTCCTTAAAACAGCCTCCACCATGGACTAATCAGAACACACCAACTGACCTGATCTTACTAGGGAACAAGAAATTGGAAAAGAGAGACTTCTCTCTCCTTACCATCACCCCACAACTCACCCTCCCAAATCCCAGCTACCCATTATTTTAACGACACTATAATATCAAGAAGAATCAAAACTGAATAATTATATCATGCTTTTGAAAGATTCAAAAGGTATTGTCCGTTATCCACTATGCAAGCCCCGCTGCTGCTCTTGCCTCAGTTGTGAGGAAGGCAGTAGAGACAGAGGGTCCAGGGACTTGGGGCACGTCTCCTTCCCAGCAGCCCGTGAGAACATTACCTGCTGAACGCCCTCCAGCCAGACTCCAGCTACAAAGCCAGCGGACTCTCTAAAGCACTCCAACCTTTCACTCTGCAGGCCAACAAACCGAGCTCAACACCAAAATCAAACGCTTTGCAAGTGCTGGATCCGTGCCCTTCTGTTACCTTATCAAAATTTATCCTAATCTTGTTTCTAATTCATATCTAAGGAATGCATTCCAAACTCTCTGCATATGCTTTTAGCTACTGCCACAAAATACCATCAAAGTTGCATACTGTAGTGAAGTCTCCTTGTTATCTAGGCTAAATATGTTGAGTTTAGTAAGCATTTCTCCACAAGTCCTTACCCTCACTACCCAGAGATTACATCTTTTACTCACAGAAAGCACAGTTCAAGGCCATAATTTTCATTTTCAAAGGCCCATATGCATCATGTTAAAATTAGCTGGCTGAATATGCACACTTCATGATTATGAATTCCAGCTCGCCTGACTTTATGATCTCTTTTTTATAATGGAAAGAAAGATATTATTCTGAAAAGTCTTTCTAAATATGAAAGAACAAAACTACACAAAGAGACTAGCAAGAGTTCAATTTCTCATCTCTAATACGAGACCAAACTGATTGTGCTCAGATGCCTTACTGCTGACTCAAACTGTAATCAATCAGGGCTGGGTTACGTACCCTGAAAACAGAAGTGTTAAAACAGAAGTTGCAGTAACAGGATAGTCAAGTCAGCGCTGGCTTAATGCTTCCTATGTTAACACTTGTCTAAAATGCCACCCATTTATCCAAAACTTGCATTTCCTTCTAACATCTGAGTGCATATTTCCTTCAGCTCCCTGTATACATCCACAAGTTAGCAAAATTTCTAAAGACTTTTCACAACTACCTCTTTTTCAGTGCAAAAGTTACGACATCGGTATTTGCTTCTTGAGGGTATTACAGCTGTCCTGCAGCCAACACACAGCAGTTCAAATAAGCATTCGCTTCCACCGCAGACTATCTCAAACACAAAATAGTCTGGAATACCATGAAATTACAGGAAGGCTCTAAGCCTACAAATATAACAGTACTTAGAATGAATGCTTAAGCACAGACAACATGGATTAACATAAATATACATACACTTTCTTTAGAGTATTGGCTAACAAAAGTCAAACTTTCAATTTCAAGAAAGGGGACATGGTCTCTTCCACCTCTTGCACTCCATATTAGGTTGTTCTCAATTTCAAGGCTACACACTGTTTTTTCTATCAGACTCTCCCATCATTCAAGACAGAAAAGGAATGGTATACCATTGCCCCCACATTTTGTCAGTAGATTTCAGACTTTTAAAACATACATAACACAAACATCTGTCACTTGAGCCAATAGCAACAGCAGTAGCAGGCAGTTGTCTTCATGTGCACCAGCAGCAGATAAAATACACACTTTGCCAGCAGGTTTCAAGTTACTGCTGACAGCAGAGGAACACAAGTTCCCAGACTCCTTGATTTAATTCCATCTTCTGGAGGAGAAAGTGCATTCTTAATTCAGGATACAGCGAAGCATTTTTGCTGGTTTGAGCAAGTACAAGTACTTCACTTTCAAAACTGAAAATCCTGCGATACCTTCTTGTGCCCCCAGTTTTGGTGTACTCAGAACTGTTGGTAATTCAGGTTGGACAATACATGTGGAAAACAAAACAACCAACAAACCCACAGTCTTTACAAATAGATTCACAAAATACTTGGAGAAGACAGTAGCAAAATGTCCCTCTTCCATCTAGATGCTCAGTCGTGAGAGGATACAGACCTATGTAGGAGACCACTGTCTTATTTCCCTCCTCTGTCTAGGTGTACATGAACCCTGCCACGGCGCTCCAGGCTGTACAGACCAACAGGAACCTAAGCAGGAGACTGGCTGCTTCTGCAGCACTGAGGGTGCATCTTCACTTCTTCTCCTGAAGATATAGAGACAGCTCCTCAGAAAACTCCCACCAAAGGAGATTTCTTTCAAAATTTCATCTCCCTGACCTGTAACATATTTTACCTGTTAGGCTGCAAAAAGAGCAGAATGCTAGTACAGAAAATTCTAAACTAAGAGAAATTAGAAGCAATGCAAAGGAACAGCAAAATACAGGAGAAAATAAATTTGATCTCCTGAATGCAGGTGTCCTCACATTCGAACCAGAGAAATGGTTGAAAGTGGAATGCATAAAAATCTCCATGGAACCCTTTGGATAGGGAACTAACCACTGCAATTCATAAGAGGAGAAAAATTATCACTGATTAGAGGGCCAACAACCATACACAGAATGGCAATTGGTGGAGTAAAGGGGAACTCAGGGCAGCAATTGCAAAA
Organism: Rhinoptilus africanus; assembly: GCA_013400135.1. Lineage (NCBI taxonomy): Eukaryota > Metazoa > Chordata > Aves > Charadriiformes > Glareolidae > Rhinoptilus > Rhinoptilus africanus. Next base: position 415,839 of record VXBO01012552.1, read on the forward strand.
TTCCCCTCCATGCAACAGTCAGAAGTCACTGACTGATGAAGTAGTCCTAAAGAAACCTCCAGCTTCTCAGGAAATGCCTTAACTGGGCTGTAGAGTATTTTGAGATGGATTTCCTTCACTGTCCCCAAATGAAGCCATTCTGCTTGCACTCAAAGCTTTGATATACACAGAGCTGGAGACGGAGTGTGCGTGAGTGATTTTACAGACCAACACCTTCACCTAGATACCATCACTCCAGTGAAAAGCAGGTATGTCTTACAAAGTGGAACTACATCAATAAGAGACATAGAAACCTACTCTAGGCAGCCCTGCATGAGCAGGGGGGGTGGACAAGATTACCTCCAAAAGTCCCTTCCAACCTCAACCATTCTGTTATTCTGTGATATTCCTCCATATCCAACAACCTCGTCTCTATACCATTCTTCTGGAGGATGGCTTAAAGTGACTTCAAGTCATCTCAAGCAAAGAAGGAAGTTGAATCTGAGTTTCCTATATTCTAGCAAAGAAAAAATCCGAGTAGAAGGAATAAAAGCATGAGGAGTGTGTGAGACAAGATTACTAGAACTCGTAAAGGAAGACCAGCACAGAAGAACACTGTTAGTTGACTGTGCCCAGAGCTGCACCAGAACTACCACTTGTGCATGATTTCTGAAGTTGCATCTTATTTTCTATTCAGCTTCTGTTAAGAAATTGCAAATCAAACTACAATACTTGGATTCAGGTCAAGCATTTTGCTGTACCTGAGTAAAGTCTTCTGGGGTTTTATTTTGGAAAGGGTAGTGCTTTTCAGTCTGGATTTAAACATTTGTTTTGTTCAGCAAGCAACTGAAAAAGATACTTAATTATCCATTTCTCCCTGATTTTTTTTTTTTTAAGATGAGCCAATAGTGTCTGTTACATTACAGACTACTCCCAGCAAAAAAAAATTTTAAAAAATTATCTTGTGTTACAACCCATTTCCCCGTAGGCTATGACAGTGTGAAATGGGAAGAGAAAAGATTCAGTGACCCAAGAGGCTCCTGCCAATCCCATGGAAATGAAACCCAAATACATTATATTGTAGAGAGTCAGAATTTCAACAGAAACAGGCCATGCGGGGTCTGAGTGCCCACTTCGAAACATCTCAAATGCTGAGTGCCCAGTCTGAAACATCCCAAGGGGCCAGCGTTTCCAGCGAGCGGGTGTTGCACACATTCTGAAAACAGAGTCATCTCAGAGTGGGCACAGGGAAGCTGAGGCACCCAGTATTACTAACCACTTTTGAAAATAACTTACTATATTATTCTATAATAAAGTAATCATGAAATTTTTGCTCAACATGAAACTCCCTTAAACTCCATTGCCAGCAGAACTAGGCCAACAGGGCTTTTGAAAGCAACCTCCTTATGGTATTGGTTTTTTTCTTCAGGACTACCAGAGGAAGGCTAAAAAGTCATAATCCCCATTTAGATGTGAGAGCAGTAACAAAGATCTATCTTAGCAGATATTTCTGCCACAATATCCAAACAGATAGCAAGGTAGAGAAAGACAGTACCTCTGAACGCCTATTGACACTGTGGTAATACCTAATGAAATAAACAGCGTCTCTCCAGAGAGTTTGATTTAGGCGAACACTCCAACACGCGCTGACGTGCTTTGCTGTATAAAATCCAAAGAAAAACATTATTCAACACAAATAGGGATGGTTTCATTTAGGCTGAGGCACACAAATAATACAAAGATACCAACTATTCTCTCATACAGGTAAAAAGAGTTTGCTATGGAACAGAAAGAGAAAAAAGTCTTTATATCATATCTACATATTTTTTGCTGCTGTAACATTTGTGTTTGGCGCCACACATACAGCACCAAGACATGAAGACAGGTAATACATACACAATTCCCCAAACAAAAATGGATGCTTGCTTGACTAAATATTAAGGCCCATACAATTCCCGGGCTACTTCCCTGACTTCAGACAAAAGAGACCAGCACTTGACCAACACCTCTTTTCTCCTTACTAAATTCCAAGGTCACGGTGAGATTAATCTCTATTTTACCAATTGATACCTACTTAATTTTGCAGAAAGACCAATGTAAAGTTAACAAAGACAGTGTAAGGAGTAGGCAGGAGCACTGAAAAGAGGATTAACGTTTAGAGGATGCAACAGTTTTGAGAAGAAAGTCAAGCTCTCCTCTGTCATAATTCTGTATCAGTTTCCTGGCATTATGGTGATATCCATCCACAAGGAGGGTGCTCTGTTCAATAAATGAGTAAAACAGCATTCCCGAACACTAACTACACCCACAGGCCCAAGAAGAAGAGAAACACAAGTTACTTTGACAGACAAGCAGCAAGGAAACACCGAGACTGAGGTTCAGGTACCTTGTCTTTGGCAGCAAAGGGAGTTTCACAGGTTATTTCCCTAGGCGCTCATCCTCCCTGTTCCTCTGTGTTCCTCCTCTGCAGCCCGTCAGCAAGGATATGACTTTTCACAAAGTTATATTATAAATTAGTTAATGAATCAATCCAAGCTAAAACCAGCATCCTGTCCTCCAAAACCAAAAAAAACCCAAACCCTATTCCAGTAACAGAATGTGAAGTGCAGAGATACAAACAGTTGTACCAGTACAACTGAGGAGGTGGCAAACTGTCGCAGGGTGGAGTTGGGGGGGAAATAACTTCCTAAGCTAACTTGATTGCCAAGAAAACGGTAGAGGAACCACACCTGTATTTTCTAAGCAAGTACAAGGTATGTGTTATCTTCAGACTGAAAGGTGACCAGTCTCTCATAAAATAAATAACAAAACCTCCTCAATTTTCACATATATATACATATATATCCCCCTCTCTTCCAGTGGATTTCAACATATGATGAAATTAAGGTTGAAAACAACATTCACCAATAATTTTAATGGGAAAGGATTTTCCTATGAGTAACAAGCCTCTTGCCAGTGGAGGCGTGGGCATGTCTACACCACACAACAGGGCATGGTTCAGAGCCCCGAGCTGCTGCTGACCTTGCCTTCCTCAGAACCAGCGATGGAAGGGCTGGGAATATTTTAAAACATGGGGTCTACTGCTCTCCTCCTTCTTCACACTTTCTCCTCTTAGAACTCGATATGGTAACATTATAACCTGGGCAAAAATTTTCTTGAAATATTTTCCCTCACGAGGAACAGTGAAATATTTGTTGAGGCGTTGCAATTGCTATTCTTTGATCCCTCAGAGCACTTTCTAAAACTGCTATTTCAAATGAAGTATTTTATTTCAAGACTTTTAATGGCCATTTACAATTTCCATAAAAGCTTCACAGGCTGCTTTATCTGTGATTTCCTCTTTCTTTTTTTTTTCATTATTTTTTTAATTATACCAAAAAGTTAAATTTCCAACTTGCTAGAATTTTCTTTTAAGGAGCACAATTTCTTCTATATTGCATACAATCTCTACTTGCACATTATGAATTCTGCAGAGATAAACCACCTCTTTTTTGTTTACAAATCAGCAGTGTTAATGCTTTGTGTTGTCAATATCCAATTCTTCTCTTATTTGCATGGAGGTGGAAAATAAATATTTTAGTGTGAAGTGCAACTCTGTCTCTAGAAAAAGGCATGATTGTTATTATACGGCAGTAAACAATACCATTAGGGTTTTCACAAATACAACTTTGCTTGTGTTAATGAACCTATTATATTTCTCATCTCAGAGAAGCTCATTCAAAGTGCACCTTCATTAAACTAAATGCAGTAGTTACTTAAAATTTCCTCCGTTTGGGGGAAACACGAAATGGGTTGGAAAGACATTTCAGTAAAAATAAAATCAGTAAAGATAGGAAAATAAACCCTTTTCACCCAACACCTTCAAAATTCTCAGAGACGTTACTTTTCTGTCCAGAATGGGGGGCAGCAGCCTAGCTCAGAGACCAAGCCCTCATCAGAGCTTTTTAATCAGATATAATGTTTCAGTAAATGCAACTGTCTTAGTTGTGGGCCCAAGCTGCCATGATCACAGAATCATGTAACTGCCTAGGTTACAAGGGACCTTTCAGATCAGCTAGTCCAACCATCAACCTAACTCTGACAAAACCACCACTAACCCATGTCCCTCAGCACCACGTCTACCCATCTTTTAAATACCTCCAGGGACGGCGATTCCACCACTTCCCTGGGCAGCCTGTTACAGTGCTTGATGGCCCTTTCGGTGTAGTAATTTTTCCTCATATTCAATCTAAACCTCCCCTGGCGCAACTTGAGGCCATTTCCTCTTCTCCTATCGCCTGTTATGTGGGAGAAGAGACCGACCCTTACACCACTGCAACCTCCTTTCAGGTAGTAGTAGAGAGCAGTAAGTGGTAGAGAGCGGTAATATCCGAGTCTGGTGCAGATATATCCAATTTGAAATCTAACTGCATGGGAGTCATCAGTGGCCTGGAACAGCAGGATGGGAGAGTCACCTCACACAGTGTCACACGGAGGCAATCTAGCTCTCAGTCCCTCATTGCGTACTCCCATCACACTTCACAGGTGTCAGCACTAGGGCTTTTGCACAGACTGCTCAGCAAACTGGTCCCACTAAAACCGAGCGCGCTGTTCTAATGCCCAGTTAGCAGACTGCAGTGAGCATGAGCACCACCGCAAGTTGAAGCAGTAGAACAAGTATCAAACAGGAAGAGAAAACCAAGACAATCCTTCAAGATAATCCAGCACCAACTTATTTCAGCTCAGTTCAGTGGTCACAGTGAATTCCCACATAAAAAGAACACAGAATCCAAACTAAGCTTCCATAACTGACAGTTTCATGCAGACACAAATGAACCCACTTCCAGCACTGAAACTGTAACATTACTGACCTAAAAGGAAACAGCTGGGGGAGGAAAAATGCCAAAATATGTCTGGTTTTTAAATGTCAAATATTTTGATTAGATACTTCCAAATGTAACTTTTTGTTTTTTGCTGAACCCACACAGTCTCCCATTCTAAGTTGTTATATTTCTGCCTCTACAGCCCTTGGCACTACTAAGTTCAGAGCTGATGGGTAGCCCCAGAGAGAGCGAGGCTGGGGTTCAGCTCACTCACCGGGCATTAGCCAGCAGTTCAGGGTGGAAAAACAATACACTTCTATAGTCAGCTTTTTAGACAAATTTGGCTGGCAGGCAACTCCATGTTCTACACCACTGTGGACAGTGCAGTGATGTGCCTTACAACAGAGCTGACGCTGGTCCACAAATATAAAGGAATAAACAAAAGATAAATCAGATCCATAATATACAGCTAACAATGGAAAGTTTGGGGCTTTTAAATCAGAAACACTGATCTGTTAAATTATCAAAAATGAGAAGGTGAGCAGAAATAAATATGAATATCATCTCAAAAACTGATTGCTGAAAATGTAGATACTTCCATATGCTTTGGATATTTTCTAGTTTCTCTTGAAGAGAGCTAACAGACAGCACAAAACCAACTAATGGAGTCTAGAAAACCAAAGTCTCATGGAAGTAAAGGTCAAGTGATGCTCCCCGCACAAACCATCCAATTCAGCACGAATCATTGCTATGGTGCTTGAAGTGCTAACCATGCAGCAATACTAAAGCTAGGGCTTTCAGAGCACATAATTTCTCAATATGACAAAAAAAACCCCCAACCCAACACAAAAAAAACAACCCACAACCTCATCCTCCTACACAGACAAGGCAAAGGCAAAGGCAAAGACTGGAAACAAGCTGCAAGCCTAGTCAAAACCAGCGATTCGTTCTGCCTCTAGCAGGCCTCCTTTGCATAAAACCTCTCCTGTGAATTGGCAGATCTCGCCTTTTTGGCACAAATCGCTGGTATCTGGCATTCATTCTGTCGCTTGCATGCTGGTAAGTGACAGAGCTAAATCTTTGCGTTACTGGAATTTCATTTCCCACAAACTTCATACAAAAACTTCTCCTACCATGAGAAGCTGCTCCTGTGTTATCATGTGGAAAATGCACATCTCTGTGCCAAAAAGGGCAATGCAACTCTATATTGCCTGGATCTCTCACGCATGCACGAGTATTCGTGATTTTGAGAGGAAACAGGAATTTGTTTGATGGCTTACAGTACACCACAGATGACGGTCTCTCAGCATGTTTTTTAGATAACCCTGTTGTCTTTGCCCATAGTAGGAAAGAAGTAGCTTTGTGGAGGCCTTATGGCATTTAAAGGGGCAGTTTTGAAAAAATAGGAATATAAACCGAAACCAAGTGTGGAAATGTCCCGTAACTAGATAGAAGAAGAAAGTAGAAGGCTCCCTCCGTTCAGTCCCTCCTTAAACAGGACTGGTAAACTATATCACATAGCTATCAGACATTGTGTTATTAAAAGAAATTGAATCCAGAACCATAGGACTATGCTTGAGACTTGTGTAGCTGAATGATATTAGTTAAGAGAATTTTTTCCCCTTTATACAGATATGTTTATGAATCTTGTTCACTTTAAAATCTGGTCTTCTATAAAAGTGACTGGGAAAAATCTGTGCACTAAAGAAACTATGGTCAGTGGAAGAGAAGTCTTCGTCACCTTGAGACATCAGGACAGACTGCACACCTCCAACAAAGCATGGGTAAAAGATTAATCCAAAAATACTGAAGAAATACAGAATTTGAATGAGTGATGGCATACCTAATTCACTGAAAAAACAGCTGTGAATTAGATCCGCACCCACAAGTAATAAACTTAAAAAAAAAAAAAAAAAAGAAAATGTCACATTAATCTACCCATACAGCAAAAAGTCTACTCACCCACTGCTTACTAAGATGATTAGTAAGGAAATCACAAGTTAAACTTTATTCATCTGCTTAAGAAAAAGAGGAAAGAGTTTGCAAGGTTGATTTAACTCAGAAGATATTATTGTCACTTGACATTTACATGCAACGTATAATTCCATTCCCACTTACAGTCTGGGGAAAGCCTGATAAAATACTTCCTTAATGTGTGAACACTTCTTTGAATTGTGTTCTTTTCACCTTCTCCTTAAGCCAGCTGGCTCCTTGTTAAGTCTTTTTTAATAAGAAAGTTCATTATATGTAATTTATAGAGCAGTTTGAGATTGTCACCTTCTATTGAGTGCTACAGCACATGCATAGTTCAGAGCACTCTAAAGCATTTGTTGATAATGTCAAAAAAGTAAGGAGGTTCACACACACAGATCTTGAACAACTCTAGCGTGAGACTAATCAGAAAGATGACATCTCTCGCCTCATTTTCAGCCACAGGAATCAGTCCTCCTTTGATTTATATGCCAGAATGCTCTTCCCATTTGGAAAAGCTAAAACCTTTATGGAAATTACAGAAGTCACTTATATGGGAAGCATCATTATGAAAGCTTTTAAATATCTTTCGTCATCTACAGCACAATCAGCGTACTGTTCTGCTTAATCCTTTTGCTGTGGCTTTTGTATGTCTTACCTCTCCTTCTCCTTCATTACAAATTTCTTTACCACTTGCTCCTCTCTCCTTCTCTTCCTCCTCAACCAGTTCCCCCATTCCTGCTCCTTTTTCCCTGAGCTAGCCTGCTTTTTGATTCTTTCCCTATTACCAAGTTTTATCTTCCTCGTGAACACAATCTTTGAGGGTCACCTCCTACCTTCTCCCATCCTTTTATATAACAGCAGCTCTAACAGACTCATGGCTGTTGATTTTCTTTTATTCACATAAAGGTCCACTAACACACAAAAACTCCCAAACTGAAACAACAATAACAAAAGAGACGTAAGCTCATCAGTCATTAATAGCGACAGCTACGTAGTGCACAGTTTGGGAACTAATCTAACGTGGCCAGTGCCTGAAAGGGTGGCTGGGGCAGCAGCGGGAGTGATGGCAGGTCACCTGGCTACTACTGTATGCCCCACACAGAAAGTTGCGCTATATGATGCTCATGATGAATGCCAGACCCTTCTTCAACATCTAAAGAGGGGTACAGGGATTGTTCTAATTTTTTTTTTTTTAAAGGGGCGGATTCTATGCTGACAATTTTGCAGATGCATCCCTATCTTTACATGGCACAAGGCATATAATTCGGGCAAAGGCTCTTTCTAGACCAATATGCATGAAACTAAATCCTGCTAATTGCATTTTCCTTCAATAAGCTCTTTCAGTATTTCAAAGAAAGAGCAACACAAATTACTCAATGCCTGGAAAGTGTGACTTACACCAAGAGTGACTAAAGCAGCTCAACTTGCGAAGTTGAAGTACGCTAAAGGTGACGTGCTCATGATCTACCACTATCATCCTGAAGATATTTTAGCATATCGGTCTATTTGATCATAGAATGTGTTGGGTTGGAAGGGACCTTTAAAGGTCACCTAGTCCAACCCCCCTGCAGGAAGCAGGGACATCTTCAACTAGATCAAGTTGCTCAGAGCCTCATCCAGCCTGGCCTTGAATGTCTCCAGGGATGGGGCCTACCTTTTCCTGTCTCCTACCTTTTCCAATCACCTACCGCCATTACGGACAACTCAAATTATTTCTAGACTCTTGCAGCATAATTTCCACAAGCACAGAAGATAGAACAGCAGTGAATTCACAACAGAAGTGAATATCTACTCAGGAGTTTGAGATATTCAGATGTTCATACATCCTGTTTTGAAAGACTCCTGACACTTCTTTTTATAGAAGGGAAACTGATGCCTAGTGAACTTTAATGACTTGCCCAAGGCCACACAGTGGCAATGCCAGTTTGAAAGCACAGTTGTTCCAAGCCTCAAGGCCTCCGCAAAATCAGACTTGGAGCATCTCAGTTGTTTTATCTCTTCCATATAATACTGTTATTAGTTCCTTGTTCTTCTTGAGAGAAAATGGGAAAGAAAATGAGAAGGGAAGCAAAAAAATCTATGAAAATTACAACAAAAATAATCTGAATCTACAGTTTGGACAACAAACTTCTGCCTTGTCCTCCAAAGGGTGAAATTTTTCATAGGTCTCAGTGTCAGCAATCATAAGAAAAACACAAGTCTTACACATGATTCTGACTAGTACAGCAGACACTCCCATTTAAAATCTTGGAATTTAATCAGTACATACTATAATCTTCACTCTTCATTAGAGCATCACTGTGCTATATAACACTGGTGTAAATGGAAACATGTCATAAAACAGGGATTTGAGTCAGAATCCATTTTTAAGGATTTTTTAATATTTTTAGCTGAAAGTGTTAAAAACCTCTCATAATTAATTCTACATGCACTGACAAAATTTGAGTATCAAAAAAAAGAAAGGCAAAAAACCAGCCACAACTTCTTGAATTCCTGAAGAGAAGAACAAAGAAGAAAAAGTAAAAGAAGGGGAAAAAGAAAAAAAAAAGAGTTGAGGGTCTTGTGTTTATTGGTAGGGGATCAGGATGAAGGTTTCAGAATGATCATATCTATCTACATAAGAGCTTCTCTTTCATGTTTTGACCAAACATTGAGAACACGTCAGCACAATGCAGCACTTTTAACCCAGATAAATCTTCCCCTAATGGAAAGAACCAAGAAAAGAAATACAATTGCTTTATATTCTTAATCTTTCCGAATGCTGCCAACCACAGATACTCTTGCGGGTTCCTCCTCCCTCCCTAGTTATTTAGGCACACAATTAGATCACTGAAAGCTAAATACTGATCTACTCAAATTGATAGAAATTAAACCCTTCAGAATGGGTTCTTCAAAGCCCACACTACTTTCTATATATACTATATGCCTCTACATTTAAACAGGAGTTAGCAGTATTTTCTTACTGACACATTTCTGTGGAAGAAATATGACGATAAGAAAATGACAGATTAATATACTACAGAGAATATTTTCATACAGTAAATTATTCAGATAAAATATTCCTCTCTGGCTTTTGTTCAAAGAGGTTGATTTATCTTTGTGCTGAAGAGCCCACACAAGACCTCTGCAGTACTTCATTGTATTTTGAAGCTGGAACAGACCATTAGGATCATCTATTCTGATCTCATGCATAGTAGAGACCAAAGAACCTCACCCAGCAATTTCAAGCCTATAACTTACGGCTGTAAGCTCACTCATTCTCACAAGGTTAACATCACTAGCGTGCAGAGGGTCTGCAAAAAGGTCTATACAGCATTTAAATCTCACTTATGATCTATTTTGAAGACTGCGCAGAATTTATGAGGTCTAGGACACAGAGAAATTTATAGTGACTATGGGTACATGAGGTAACCCACCAGGTGACTGCAAACCTCCCTAACTTGTAATGACCTTTGGGGGAGAAAATTACCCACCTCCTCAGGAAAATACATCAGAAAAAAAGTATAAATATGCACACATACATACAAATGTATATATATATATTTGAAATCAGACACTATATGAATACCATCTACCGAAACCTGAGAAATAAAAATTGTGCGGTTTTCATCTGAGCATTTACAGGAGTTCTGACAAAAACTGAGACTGTCCAGAGTACAGCCTTCTGTTCAGGTGCAAGCTCTCAGTACCTTTCCATGAGAATGCACTAAAGACGGTTATTCAGCAAGACAGCTTTATATCAGGACTGGATTTCACTCTGAATGACACTCTAGTCCCACGACAAAATGCCAGCTTCATGCAAGAGTAACTGTACAAAAGGCAATGACCTGTATTATGCAGGTAGTTGAACCAGTAGATCATTTCGGTCCCAAAGAGCCTTAAAAATCTATCATCTGATAATACGAATTCTCTTTCTCCACTGTTAATCTTAATCCTCCATTTATATTTTAGTGTTACTAATTGCAAGAGTAGGGTGATACGGCACCAACACCTCTAAATCCATTCTAGGAGTGAGTTACTGAAGCACCAGAGCAGGTGAAGGAGTAACAGCACAAGCTGCAGGAAAGCCTTTGCTGCCACCTAATGGGTTTCTCTTTCCTTTGAGAACTGCCAAAGTTGAGGAATAAAGATACTTCCTTGGACCCACTCATCTTACTGAGGATCTAAAACGAAAAAGAGCCAGCAGAACAAAAGCATGCTGCTTAATATAGCTACTTTCTCCTCGCTGCCCCATGTTCTTTTTCATTCAAAATTCCAGCTAGGAAATAATAATAACCCCACATGCTTGTTTCTTCCCGCTTTGTAAGATTACAGACTATGGTCAGGGTGGTTTTTGGATAAATATAAAAGAACACAGATCTTTCATTACGAGTCATATTTTTCCAAATTTTGAAACAAGGCACATTTCCAAATTCTCATTTTTCAGATACCTTCTCTGAAGAACAGCCTTCAGAACCAACCAGTGTATTCCAGCCATGGGCTCATCAGTGCTGGCTATAAATGTTGGAAGTAATTTTTACAATGTAATTACTGAAGCACAAAGGTAGGACAAAAAAATTAATCCAACCAATCTCTTCTCAAAATGTTGGTATTGACTGAAGAGCATAATGCACAAAATGTAATTTTGTGGTCTTCAGAAAAGCATTTCACAAGAACTCAACCAGTCCTTTTTGTTTCAAAAAATAAAAAGACTTGAAGAAGAAATACTTAAAGTGTGACACCATTTACCTACCTACTTCAAGAAAACATACGTATCCTTCCTCAGTGTTAGCTGAAAGCTAAAATACCTATAAAACAATTCAAGAAGCACAACATAACATAGGACAAGTATAATTTAAGATAAAAAAGAACGTCTTTCCTAAAAGGGTGAATCTTAAGCAAGGGATTTGAAGAGCAGAAAAATAAGTATTTTTGAGAAAGAGAATCTGAAACTTTTTATTTCACATACCCCAAAATACAAGTTTACTTTAAACAACAGGAAAAGAACCTTCCCAAGACGAAAGATGCAATTTTGGTGTGTATACTTAGTTTGTGCACACCACCAGTTAGTACCACAGACACTGGTGTAGCAACAAAGCAGACCAGTTAACAAACAGCTGCTGGCAGATAAATGCCTGGGGTCAGAAAGAAACTTCCTCTGTGAACAGCTTGGTATGGTGAGGGAATTCTGGCAGCTTCACAGGAAGCGTCTGGTAGAGGCTAACACCGAAGGGTTACTGAACTTAATGGATCACTTGTCTCTGTTTCCTACAGTACCTTCTCTCATAGCTAGAAAACATTTCATACAGCAAGCGTCAGTGAAAAGCCATTTATCTCCAGTATGGACTTTGACATTCTTCACTTATATTCTCCACCAAGTTAAAAAGAAAAAAAAAAAAAGATGCTGCAACACTTACTTGGAATTTACTCTAACCTAAAGACAAAGTAAATTCCAAGAGACTGAGGCATACTCTTGGGGACTGCAAATCCAGATAAGATTGTTCCCATGTGTCCATAAAGAAGTAATGTCTTGCTCAATTCTAATGCTATTCCTACACGGCAGATAAAACTGTTTTGCTGTTTGCTTTCCAAGAGCACCTTACAACAGATCTATGGGCTTATTCAGGAAAAACAAGGTCTGATTCCTCATGCAGGGTCTCTACAAAACAGGCCACAGCTTTGTCCAATGTGAGGCCACTATAAAACCACAAAGGAAGGCAGGATGAGCAAGAAAGCATCTTGACACAGCTTATCTTCCCTGGACAAGGACAGGGTAACAAGTCAAAGTTTAGTCCTGCTTATTTCCTCGGTCAGCCAACCTTCATGGTAAGTCTTACTCAAGCAGGTTGCAAAGTATTATGCTAGCCTATAGACTAAAGCCTGTTCTCAGTACAAGTACCTTATGTTTTGATTATTTTTAGGAAGCCCAATAATCTGTAACACCATGGAAACTAACAGAGCATGAGAATTTTAGAAGCCCAGGTGTCGGCAGGTTCATTTCTGGATCCCCAAACAATCACATCATGGTCATTTCATGCACAAGAACTTTGCCAATGTTAAGATTCATGTTATGTTATGGTACTGCAGGAATCCTGCATCTGCATTCAATGAAAAATAAACTAGAAAAAAAAAAAAAGAACTAAGGAAACAAATTAACCAAACTATTTTATATTCAAACACAGCTACAGAGTCTGTCCTTATACTGGTATTTGCATGATTCAAAGTAGGAGAAATTTTAGGACAATGTCAGTGAAACTCCCGTGGAAAGGTCCCATGCTCTCAGTGATGAGCAAACTTTTGATCTTCAAGCCTTAGTCTTTGTTATAGGTTCCTGCAATGTGTTTAGAAAGCCACTGCATGTAAGAATAGTGCACATTCCATAGAACCAACTGTGTACCAAAAAGTTGACAATAATTCAATAAAACTAGGCTGACTGTCGTGTCTGTATTCTCTACGCTCCTTCCTATGTCAACAAGGGTCAGCAATGTTTAGAGTGACACTGCAAAGGTTAAATTCAGGAAGATGCCAATTATAGTAGAACTTAGATGATTTTACTTGCATTAAAACTAATTTCAAACACTGTCACCTTCAAACTCACATATCTATTAGAACTCCAGTCTAGAAAAAGACATAAGCATGTGCTGAAGCCTTAAAATATACAGACCACTCTGAAACTTGACAAACCACGCAAGAATGTCAACGTATCCTTCCCTTCAGTATTTTGCTACCTTGGGCCACAGAACATCCAAAACTGTTTTGAGCACAGGGAGGACATACTGAAACCAACAGTGCATAGCCTGGTTTTCTGCCTACATTGGTTTTTTTAAACAGTAACACTTTAAAATGTTTCTATACCACAACAGTATTCTTGAAAGAAGAGAAAAAGACGACTTCTAGACAATGTCAGTATCTAAAGATAATCAGCAGAAAGACTGAGATGGACATAAAACTTACCCTTCTTTTTAACTCATTAAATAAAATGAGCTTTTAAGGTGTCTGTTTCCCTTTGACATTCAGTTTGGTGAAACTAGTTTTAACCTCTAGATACAGATCCTTAATCCCTTACAGGATCTTTTTTAAATTTTGTCTCTTCACCAGCACGTGCTCACAACACACCACCATCAAGATACTCAATGCTAAAAGTCTGCAGATTCTAAATGGACAAGGAGGTCTTAATTGACAATTTAGCTTCATGGACATCAACAAAATTATTTGAGAAATAAAAGGTTTTCAGGATGAGATGCATTAAAATTATTCTTCATCTAAATTAACAGCAGTTAACAGGAATTCTACCTTATTTTGCTATAGATCATACATGTTCATAAATGAGCAATGCCTGACCTGTTAACGCTAGTCATTTTTTTTTCATAGATCTATACAGGACTAGAACAAAATGGACGCAAATGTATTAGTGGACTAAGCAACAGAATCGCTGATGAAATTAAGACGTGGTTAAGTGCAATTTTGGCAATGAACCTTACTGCAGTCTAAGTATCTCATCCTTACGGCATGCTGTGAACAGTGGATTCCTTAGAGGAAAGATACTTGGGAATCACTGTGGGCAGAGCTGACTGAAGATTTATCTCCGGAGTGCAGCAGCAGTGAACAAGATGCTACAAGGCACAAAAGAAAGGGGAGGTAGTACAAAGCTGGGAACAGATTCTGAGTGCTTGTATCATTAAAAGCCTCACAGACACTTCAGACTGTTAATTCTACTGTGAAATATTTTCCTTTTGACTTCATGTGAGGTCTCTTACTATTTACAACTCCAAGTGAAAAATCCATACTGCCATATTATCTCTTGCTAGGACTCCCAAAACATCTCACAGCATTAAATAAAGCTTAAATGGACAGGAATAATTTTAAATTTACTATTGTGGACTGCAAACAGATGTCAAGAGAACTACATGCATAAGTAGAGATGAACGTGAATCTGCCTAGAAATATTGGGTGTTAAATCTTCCATTGTTAATATGAAAAGAATGCATTGTTTTTATTAGTGTTATTATTTTGCAGAAAGTAGTGAAACAAGCTCGTTCAAGGTCGTGGAGAATTAGATTAATTGGTACATTCTGTCCTACATTTCAAAATGTGGGACCATGCAATGAGAGGCTATAAATCTTCAGGTCTTCAAAGTAATCTGAATTGCAATTTATATTCGTGAAACTGATTCCCTCTCTTTTCTAGATTTCTCTGACGCTATTTATTGCAGAACTACAGTGTTTAATTATTTAACTGACCCTTCCTCCCCCATCAATTTCTCCAACAGTTGTTTATACTCCTTGGAATAGCTGTGTCCAGTGAGATTACTTTATCTTTCCAGAACAGAAAGTCAAAAGCTATAGGGGAAAATACCAAGTTAATAGGAAGTTCTAAGCACTATTCATGCGTAGGAGAAAAAAAAGAAAAGCAAAGAACCCCAAACCTGAGAACTATATCCAAACTAAGAGGCTCTGTTGTTATTGTCAGAAAGTAATGGCCTCATGTAAGTTAAATATGATGAGCAAAAGTGTTCATTTTTCAGAATATAATGAATAGATGCACATAGGGCTCTTAGAATAAATTTAACTACAGCGGCGCAGTAATGCACAGTAGGCACAGTAATAAATGGTAGCATCAGTACATGCACTGGCTTGCAGCCATACTGCCTTTATCCTGAAACAGACAAATTCCATTTAATCAGGACTGAACTAAGCGAGTAGGGAGAAGGCAGCTTCCTAAAAGGAATTATGGTGCAGAGAGAAAGGATAACCTTAATTTAATTCTCCATATGAAATTACCGCTGAAATGAAAACCCAGTGCTTGATTTAGTTCTGAAACATTCAACCATTATGTCAAAATAAAGGTGTGAAAGATCTATTGTGATATTTATTCATGAGTAAGCAATTTAATCTGATGACCAGCTCAAAAACCTCTATCTGACTTATCTAATAAAGTTTTCTCAGTTGTTTGCGTCAGTTGGAGGAAAATTTATTTTGCTCTTTGGGATTATGATACAGTTACAATGTTTCTATGTAGCAGCCATTATTCTCCCAAAAGAGTTTCACCTCAGTGGTGGTGAAGTAAGTAATCCCTATAACCATTATTTACCTCCCAGAGAGTTGAGACCCTCAGCCAGTGTTTGCAAAGTCCCCCAGATGTCTGGAGAAAGGTTACTATAGGTTACAAGGTTACTATAAATCGTGGAATATCCTGAGCCAATTCCTGCCTACAAGTCTGGCACCTCTTCCTATGGGCAGTCCTCTGGTTTCACGATCAAGCGAGTAGTTTTATTCCCTCTTTATTCTGTGTAACGCTACCACCATCTGTTTACAAAGCTTAAATTCAAAATCATTCTGAGAGGATTTCATGGCTTTCATAACCAGTGTAAGAGTTCTTTGTTCTCTGGGTGGTTTAACTGGAGAAGACTTTAGGCTACTCAAGGGTCACAGCCAGATCAACAGACAAGTAGAGGCCAGTTTCTTTTCAATGCTTTTTGTGACTTAAATGGAAGCACTGCTTACCTCCTGTCTTCTTCTGCCCCCTAGTGAGCTCTGATTTTCACTCTACCTGAACAATCATCTGGCTGCTTTACAACTTACATGAATACAGAAGTGTTGAAACACAAAGCTGTTTCCTTTTTACATCCTTTAGAAGCGTTCTTCGTATCATTCTCCACTAAATACATCAGAAACCAAAGAGCTTTTTCTAGGCCTACAGTGCTAATATGCAGGAAGCAATTTTTACTGAACAGGGAAACACCCACAAAATTGGCACACTATAAAACCCCTTTAAACATGTCAAAGAAAACTTACATTTGTTAATTTATATTTCTCATCTTTACTAGAGCTCTCAAGTTCGAAAAATCACACACAGGTTCTTTCACAAATCACTGTTTAATTAAAAAAAACCAACACAAAACCCCCGAACTATGTCATTTGCTGCCTAGAAAGCATCTCAAATACAGCACCAGAGCAAACCCTCTAACGTATCTAATAAAGTAGGGAAAAGTGATCCAGTTAGATCCATCCATACCTCCACAATATGGCATTAAGCAGTAGCCAGTCCAGCAAACTCTACTGTGTACTATCTAATAAATATGCTTACCAGTAAATGTTTCCAGGATGGGGCTTGTGGAGAATAGCAATTAAGAGAGTAAACAGACATCACCTACTACACTAACTTTGTCTGCCTTTTCAGTTATTTGTCTTCAGATGTAAATGTGACCTCTCTCACGTACTTGCTCTGAAAAGTTTTGGAACTGTTCCCAAAAAACAGAGTTGTCCAATATGTAAGTCCAAAGGAACAAAATACCTTCACAGAAATAGCGCTTCTAAAATAGAGTAACAGAATTTTTGCTTCTACAAAGCCTGGCAATGAAACCTGTTAGAAGCTGGACAGTTAAATTCTGTAAAGGAAATTAAAACAAATTGCAAATGGGACTAGAACAAGAATGCAGAAATGCACTACCTAACGCTGGCTCAAAATTTAATTTGTATTTTGCCTCAGAACATGGAGGCAAAGTAGGATAGATGAGTAACAATTCTAGAAATAGAAATCATCACGTGTGAGTTGGAGGTAAGACCTGAACAGTCAAGTGTGGCAGATGAGATGATGCTAATTCTAAAACTCTTGTTTACCAGAAGCATGTCATGCCACAGAAACACTGCACTGTGTGAGGAACATAAGAACTTGAAGTCCAAGCGGAGCAGTCAGGGCAGTGAAAACAAAACCTTGTAAGAGTGAGGAGCTTCACTCATTTGTTTGTTCCATGTGCACATGTACATATATCTGCAAGGAAAACTGTAGGAGTGAAGATGACAGCTATCGTAAGTAAAAAGCAAACACCACAACACCAGACCAAAACCAGTGAAACTGTATAGAAATACAAGTCTGGAATACCTTTTCGGTAGAGCAATGGGATGGACTATGTTAAAAGGTCATGCTTGACAATTCTGTAACTATGATTCTACAGGAAAGTTGCCCCTGCTAAAATAAAATGAGTGTTATGGTCTAGAAGCTGTTTTCCAGCTACATGATGCAACTTAACTGTAACAATGACACCAGGTATTTCACCAAGAGTAATCGCCTACTCTCAGGATAGAATGATAAACATGGTCTTTTTGGTTACTGACTGAAATGGACAAAATAATTTCAAGTTTGTAAATAAGGATTAAAGTGTCAGAAGCAGGTAACTAAGTGAGGAAGATAACAATATTTCCTAGGAGTATAATGCACAGGCTTCCAGCTGCAGAGCTGCACAGTGAAGCTTAAGTTGCCTTTCACCCCTCCAAATGGGAATGGAACCGGGGCTTTTACTGTAAGGTGAAATTAATCATAGAATCGGTGAGGTTGGAAGGGACCTTTAAGATCATCAAGTCCAACCATTAACCTACCCTGACAAAAAAAACCCTNCTACTGCTGGCTTATAATCAAACTTATAACTTTTGTACAAATAACTAATTTCTGTGGATCATTCTGTGGTCTTGGGACTGAAAGAATTCAGTACATTGAGTGTTATTTCCATATATTGCTTGTGGCAAAGTAGGAGAGATGGCGACTGCAAAAGCAGAGAGGAAACAGAACTGGTTATACCAGTTTTACCTCAAAGGGAATCCCCAGTTGACTGTTCAGACAAGCTTTCCATTTCCTATACCCCACTAGAAATTAGATGTCAATTTTCGCCGACAGAAGTATGGATAAAAAGGTCAAAGGGTAGAAGAGAACTATCACAGTAGGAAAAGAGAAAACATTCATCTTGACTGTACATAAAACTTGGCTTAGTTGTGTGCAAGATTTATAATGAACAGCAAAACTTTAGTTTCAGAGGATTCTCATTCTCCACCCTCCAGTCATAATTAAAACTATTAGGGTTTTGGAGTTTTAAAGTTTTTATTTTTTTCCTAGTGAAAACATTATCACTGATGTAAGAAGACAGAGAAATGGGATGCCTAATGTTTGTCTTTGAAAAGTAGCTTTGCAGTGCACCTGCTATTGTGAAACAGCAATGACAAGACTGTTAGAAGTGATTACAGATTTAAGGTACCCCATTTTGCAACTGTTCAATTTGAAGCACCCCAAAAGGGCCTAATTTTCAGCAGAGAAAGGGACAGCATTTAAAAAAACTGCATCCCCTAACAGGTGTCTCAAGCTTTGCAGTCAAAATGACTAGTGTTTTTTATATATATCTTGCCCTAAACATCAAATAAAACACACACAAGGAAGCAGTATTAGAATGAAAAGTCATTTTATGCACCCACTTAAGAGGCCTTCTCCATCTCCTTCAGCAACGTTACAGTTTTCACAAAGCTGTAGGGTAACCACCACTGGAGCACAATTAGTCCTGGGTGTTACAAAAGCTGGGACCATGTTTGCCAGGTATTTACATTTTCACTGGATTTATCATTTGAGACAATTAAGTGATTGGAATGAAAACATCCTGGTCTAGCCAGAAGAGTTACAGTGCCTATAACGAAGATAGATATTGACAGTAACAAAATACATAGGCCTAGGACTCATCTGTCAGATTCAGGATGCAATACAAGAGAGAATATACTCACTGAAACTTTCCACAAGGTCAAGGGCAACGTGAGTGGCAATCTCCATCCCAGTATTTATGTAAGACTGGCAGTTTTTCAAAGATGAAAGACAGGAATCCACAGAGTTGAACAAGAGTCCTGCACTCCTCGGCATCTTGAAATAGTTGCTCTAGAAATAACAGACAGAACATTTTGAATGCAGCTTACACCCAAAGAATTTGTGAGACAAAACAGAAGTACAGATAGCTAACCATGAAGCAGTGTCAACAGAACCACTGAAACACCAGAGAGCAGGGATGAGATCTTAGCTCCCAAGATGCCAGTCATTTCCGCGGAACTGCAATTCACCAGAGGTTTTCAATTCACCTCCTATTCACTATTAAGCAGAACTACAACACAAAAAGCAACTTGCACTTCTCATCTGCTAATTCCTATTGCTTAACCACAATAAGGTTCAAACTCAATGATGATGTTTTCTTGGAAATTACTGTTCTATTTCAGATCAAAAAAAGCCCATATGCCCAAAGACCTGTCTGTGTTTTCTAGGCATATTACCAATTAGGCTCGAAAGAAAGACAACTTCTTGCATCCAATTCATGTTCACCAAATACATGCCTGTTTCAACAGTTGGTCCTTGGAAAAAACAATCTAACAAAGGGCCACGCTTTTAAGAATGTACTTAACAGTAAAACATCTCCCACCGTTTTTAAGTAAAAGCCCACCTTACAAATGCTGCCTGCTTCCCCCAAAGATGCTACAAACTTTTAGTACCGACACTCCATTAGCACAGAACAGTATTCCACAGGAATCACGTTTAGTTTCTTTACCACCATCTTCCTTTCCAATACAGACCCACAACCTACAGCCTTGCAGGGATTAACTGCTTCTCCTCTGTCATTAATACAGGTGGGTTTGCTTATGCTGCGCCTGTCGACACTGTTCACATCAGTTGGTTTCTTCTGGACACGGATCTCTTGGAGCAGGTCCAGAGGAGGGCCACAAAGATTATCAAAGGGCTGGAGCACCTCTCCTATGAAGACAGGCTGAGAGAGTTGGGGTTGGTCAGCCTGGAAAAGGCTCCGGGAGGAACTTATAGCGGCCTTCCAGTACTTAAAGAGGGCCTACAGAAGAGAAGGGGAGGGACTCTTTATCAGGGAGTGTGGTGATAGGATGAGGGGTAACAGTTTTAAACTAAAAGAGGGGAGATTTAGATTAGATATTAGGAGGAAATTCTTTACTGTGAGGGTGGTGAGACACTGGAACAGGTTGCCCAGAGAAGTTATGAATGCCCTGTCTCTGGAATTGTTCAAGGCCAGGCTGGATGGGGCTTTGAGCAGCCTGGTCTAGTGGGAGGTGTCCCTGCCCATGGCAGGGCGGTCAGAACTAGATCATCTTTAAGGTCCCTTCCAACTGAAACCATTCTATGATTCTCAAACATTCCAACTTCTGCTCTTCCTTCTTCATGCTTTGCCATAACTTGCTTAGATAACACGTACCTATTTTAAGAAACATGAACTTGGTATGCAGAATTTTATACTCAGTTGCAGGAGATAAGAAAAAATCTGCTCAGCTTTAGATACACAGTTGTTTACAAAAATAAAAGTCTTGGATAGACAGAAATACTGCATTAGTCCAAGGACTATACTGAGATCATATTGGGGGAGGGAGAGAATGGAATCCATAACCACATTTGGGATATACCAGAAGGTTTATCCGAATTCTACACAAAATACCAAGGGGATGAGTTGTTCTATCAACAATAGCCTTTGACAGGCTATAATCCAACAGAAATCTGGAAAATATCTTCACAGAAAGGACAAAGCTTTGCCCAAGTTTTGCATACCTGAGGCTGTATCTCCTTCTACTACTTTCCCTGGTATTCCATAACTAAATCTTGCTTTCACCCTAACCTGAACAACATTGCCACATTCCTCTTGAATATCATGCAGACTCTGAGACTTGAATGCCTGCTGTCATGCTCTCTTCTATCCTAATGTTTTCTTTCATATCTTTTCTTTTTGATTTAAAAAATGTGCTTGGCCACTCAAGACTATCTTTTATGCACCACTTTTAGGCCATGTGCTTCCAACACTTCAAAACAGTTCAAGTTTGAACCACTTGAACTTGCGAATTACGTATAAATTGCTTTCCTCTCTGTACCCTTCTAAAGGCGCATCTTGCCACAGAGGAGGCAGCAGCCTTCAACAACAGCTTGTTATGTCAGCTCGTGCTCCCCCCGCCAAAAGACAGTGTTTGCTACCTTTAGAGATCTTTAGAGGTTGTCAAACTAACAATGGAAGACAAGGAAAAAGTTCCATTCAGAACTCCTTGAAAGTAAAGGAAAAGGATGCTCTTAAAGATTTAATAACAAATACTTTCAGCTGTTACTTTATGGGGTTTTTTAAAGCACCTGTTTGCCATCTCAGCAAGACTGTTTGTATAGAACCTCTGTGATCCAAATATACACTATTAAATAGTCAAATAAAATCATGTCAGCAGCTTCATCTTTCCAGGCCCACTTAGTGAGAACCTAATTCCCTTCTTGAACTTGGTAAATCTCACTCCCTGAGAAAGCCTGCTGTTCTTTTGGAAATTTCACAGATACACACTGTGAAAGGCAGGAATCTGAAAAAAACAACAGTGAAAAGTTAAAAAAGCTTCTTCATTCTCTTGACATTTGTGGAAGCACTGAGCAAAGTACACAGGAACAGAAGTTATTGTTTACAATATTAAATCATACCACTGCATTGGTAGTTTCATCTCAAATTGTCTAGCTATTGGACAAATTTACCTTTTTTTTCTTTTTAATAAAATATTATTTTTCTTAGAAACTGTTTATGATCCCAAACAAAGATTTCACTCTTGAATTTTCTAAGTGAATTCTTCAACTGGCTTCACAGCAGTGTTTTTAAGGCACTCTTTTTTGCCAGGAAGGTCTCCAATGGGTGCATCAATGAAGCACTTAAAATTTGCAACTCCCACACATCCCCCCCAACCCCTCACTTCTGGAAAATACAACCAGCAAAATCAGAGTTGAAAAGGTGACCAAGTGAGACTACAGAGGCAGGTTTTTTTCTTTCAGCAATAAGTGATCAAACGGTCCAGATAGGGCCACCAAGCAGCAAGCTTAAATTACAGTTTCTATTCTGCCACTTATTTTAAAGATTTGAGCAAACGAGCTAATTTCTCTATGCCTCAACATCCCAAACTATGANGGAGGCGGGCGGCGGAACCGCCTCATCAGCCGGCGCCTCGCCACGTGACGGCACCGTCATGTGAGGGGAGGGCTCGGTCGCGCCGCACGCAGGGCCGCCGCCTTCTTCCCTCCCTCCCTCACTCCTTCCGCTCCCCCGCGCTGCACCGCGGGCGCTGAGGGAGCCCAGCACCCTCCTCCGGGGGAGGGTGAGCGCCGCCGAGCGGGGCCGGCAGCGGCGGGGAGGCCGCCGGGTGAGGGGAGGCGGCGGGCGGGTGGAACCCTGAGGGGAGAGCGCTGGGGCAGGGAGGCGCGGGCGGGCCGGAGG
>VXBO01012552.1:438664-455805 GCA_013400135.1 Rhinoptilus africanus
GGGATGGGATGGGATGGGATGGGATGGGATGTAGCTCCGAGCCCGCTCCGGCCGCCGAGGGGTCCGTGTCCCGCCGGGGAGGTTGGTGCGGCCGCTAATGGTGTGCGGCGCCTCGCCGGGCGGGAAGGCCGGGCTCCCGGTTCCCGTTTCGGGGCAGAAGAAGCACTGTCATCCTGAATTCAGCTCAGTGCCTTGGAAGGTTGTTGCTGGAAAGTCAATTCGTAACTTTCCGTGCGCGTTTCTAAATGCAAAAGCTTGTTTTCGGCACTGCAGCGCTGCGTGTCTTGCGAGAAACATGTCAATAAATAAAACTGTCCAGGAAATGCAACCACAGCGAAACTAACCGAGCCTTCAATAGGACATAAAGGAATGGAGCTGTGTCGTTTCCATTTGCTGTGAAACTTTGCCTTGTTGCTAAAGCCTATTGCAATCACTGTGGTATTTTCAAAGTGGGTGGCTAATATAAATGCATCTTGTAATGTGGTTTTGCTTTCCTTGGTGCCATCTCCTTGCGTGGTCTCAATTGCTTCAGTATTTGTGATGGTTTCCTTTTTCAGTAGTTCTCTTCGACTTTTCTGGTACAAAAGGTTGCGCTTTCCTTGCCTGATCACACAAGTGACTGAGTCAAACATGGTCTATGTGATGAAGATTAATTCAGTGTATTTTTTTTTTTTCATTTTACAAAGCTGTGGATAATTTAGATTTCATAAATTTAAAAAAAAATGTGAGTATGCTTAAAACCACATATCCATTAAACCATAAAAAATATAAATACTTACCCAATGTGTGTCCATTTTGCTTTTACAGGTTATTAATGGCGCAGATAGTTTTCTCATCAGACTTCTTCAAATAATGTAAAGACTAACGTTCAGAAGCTGACTGCAGGACTTCTGCTGCTCTGTCACATCCAGCTCCACAATGGTTGATTTTCTCGCTGAAAACAATCTCTGTGGTCAGGCAATTCTTCGTATTGTCTCCTGTGGAAATGCCATCATTGCAGAACTTCTGAGACTTTCCGAATTTATTCCTGGTGTTTTCAGGCTAAAGGACAAGGCTGATCAACAGAAGTATGGGGATATCATATTTGATTTCAGCTATTTTAAGGTAAATACTTTTATTGTTAAACTTTTCCTTAAAGTATTGGTGTCTTGCATAAGGATGCTTCGTGTTAGGAAACGGCCATTCCTGACTATTGTGTTTATTACTAGCGTTCTTCAGAATTGACTTCTTACTTGCTTAGTTTTTACCAAAAATTCACCAAACTGAGATAGCAATTAGGGACATGCTTGCATGCTAACATTACGCTTCTGAGCTCTCTTGGTTTTTATATACTTCTGGTCATACTTAGCCTCGTCTTACTCATTTCAGGGAGCAGAAACAGTCTAGGGAAGGTTCTGTGCTTAGAACCCCTAGGCAGAGTGTAAGTATAACTGGTATCTGCACTGAGAGTATCCGGGCAAGAACGAGGCGGCAGTTTTAAGTGCATTCAAGAGCAGTCCCAGCTACACCTTTCAAAATGTTTGATGAGTCATCTGGCCAGTGGATATTGATTATATAAAACTTGAGTATTGTATTCTGGGGGTGTATTATTATTAATAATTATTTTCCTGAAGGAACATAAAATTATACTTCCACCATCAGGTTTTGAGCCTGTGGAGTTGGTTCTTTCCCTCTGAAGCAGTACTGTGGGCAGTGTGCCCATCTTCCTTTGGTTATCTGTAGCTCATTCTTTGCAGCCATGAAAACTGCTTTCTGCTTTCCTGTTTGACAGTGCTGTGATTGTTCATTCACTGGACTTGTCACATGTGCTGAATAAACAAATAGGTCAAAGAGTAGTGTCCATAAAAAGCCCTTATTTCTGTTACAAAATTAAGCTTCTTGCAGTACCTATTTCCCTCTGCCATTATCCAGCATGATTAAGAAGGAACTACAGAGACTATCTATTCGGACTTTGTCTGGGTTGTACAATACAAGAAATGTTAACA
This sequence comes from Rhinoptilus africanus, assembly GCA_013400135.1. NCBI lineage: Eukaryota > Metazoa > Chordata > Aves > Charadriiformes > Glareolidae > Rhinoptilus > Rhinoptilus africanus. The sequence continues at coordinate 440,650 of VXBO01012552.1, forward strand.
GTAAAGCAGGAGGAGAGGGATTTTTATTTTTTTTTTAGCAAGAGTTGTAAATTTCAAGCATTGTGAGCCTTGGACAGTGAAAACCTTGGGCACAAATGATTGCCTGGATACCTTTAGATCTAAGTGCTTGCCGGTTTTAAACAAAATACTTTAATTTTTAAAAGCAGGTAGGTATAATTGGAAAGAAATACAATTATCCTTGAAATAGTAAGAGTTTTTGAATGTTAAGGAAGCACAACAGTGCTGCTGCTTTTCAGAGTAATTACCCCAAAATCTAAAAAAGGCATACTTATAAAGCAGAGATTAGTGAATTTACAGATATTTCCATTGTGAATGCGCCATTTCTGTATTCATGATTCTTAGAATTACCTAATAAGAATAGATTTGAGATTTTGAAAATTCAGGCTGTTTACTTTGGGCATTTGAACTTCTTGGGCAGTTTGGGGCCTGCTTTTATCCTTTGTTTTATGTAGGTATTTTGCACAAAAAGAGAGGCAGAAGAACATTTTTAAAAAACCATGAAAACAGTCAGCTGGGTATGAAGCTTGATGTTTTATTTGAACTCTTTTAAGCTATTTTTATGGAGCTCATGTTGACTGAATCCTTTTAAGCCATCATCTCATGATGTTATAAGTGGTCTGTGGAATGACATTAACAGAATTTTCAATTAAATGTTAATAATATTTTCACGTTAACATAAACGGTATTTTAATTTAGATGGTGATGGTAAGACCAAGTGGTGGTTATGAGAACTGTTGACAATAGTAAATGGTCAGAAATGTTTGTACCGTTGCTTTAAGGAATTCAGGCTCTTCATCCCAACCCTTTTTCCCCCACGATTGTTAATGACATAGTTTCCACATTAATTTGGGGGTGTAGCACTGAGATAGGTCCAGAGTCTATAACAAAACCAAACAACAGATCTAATACTTTCAAGCAGTTTCAGTGTACAAGAAGGTACTAGGCTTTGTGAGGCTTCAATATTATGATTTCTATTTGAGAAATCAATCAGATCAAATGTGTAAAGGAAAAAAATCCAGCAGGGAGATACTTAGCACTCCAAAAAGCACACAGTGGTTTCAGATGCCCTGGGGCTTTACCCAAAGCTTTAACTATTCTTTTCTGTTGGTTACATGCGATAAATCGTATTTAAAATCATTGCAGATCATAGCAAAGTGTAAAACTCAATGTTCAGTCACAAAGTAGCTTCAAAACCTCCAGATTCTTGTTTTAGTAAGAAATGTTAATTCTAGTGATATGCGCAGGGTGGTGGTTATAGGCGTTCTGTGTGAAAAGAAGTCAAATAGAAGTCGAAGTCAAATATCGTCTCTAAAAAATTAATTTCTTTTTTAGGGCCCTGAGACATGTGAAGGCAAACTGGAAGCCAAACCTGAGTTACTGGACTTAGATGAAGAATTTCGTGAAAACAACATTGAAATTTTGACGAGATTTTATCTAGCTTTTCAGAGTGTACATAAGTACATTGTGGATTTAAACAGGTAAATCATCTTAAATACATGTGGATTTTCCTAAAGACTAGAGTACTGTTTAGTCTTAATACTGAGCAGTTTTTTTGTTAGAGACCCGATGTTCTCACTGTTGAAGCATATTCATGTGTACCTGGAAACCTGGATTGCTGGAGTGAACACTAACTTTTACTCCTACTGTTGTTTACCAGCTTAATATATGACTTGAAAATCTCTTTCTCAGTTCCTCAATTGTAAGCTAGAGCTAGTTTTTCTTCTTTGTCTTGGAGATTGTTTTGAAGATTTTTTTAATAAAAGGAGACTCTGCATTATTAAACTAAGTTTTTTGTGGTCTTGCAAGGTAGAATGTCAGGTAGGTTTTTTTTCTTTAACTTTTATTGGACTTGTTTTCCTGAACTTAATTTTTAGTGGAGTTGCCATATTCTCAAGTTTGCTAGTCTTACCTGTAAATAATCAATATGAAAGGTTCATTAAATACTCTAAGAAAAAGTTCACAGAATCTTAAGTGTAAAAATTGGTTTTGTTATTGATCTTATACGAAGAGATTAATTAGAAGATTACATGTTTAACATTATTAATAAGTAGTGTTACTGGAAAATCCTTTAATAAGAAGCAATTTTCTGTTAATCAAGATGAACATACTCTATTTCTAGCTCTACATTCCAAATTGCAATCGAGATCAATTTATGGTATTTCGAGGAGTTATTTTTGAGAAAATGTGAAAATATGATGGTTTTACTAAATTTTGGAGTGGAAGCCTTCTCAGTACTCTCTTCTCAGATTGTTACTCATCCCTAAAAAGATTAAGAGGATGTTAGCTGTAAGTTACAAAGTATCCTCTAGTGTCTTTCACATCAGGATAATGGAGGAGGCTTTTGACAACTGGTTGGCTTTAGCCAGGAGGTCCAGCCCCTGATTTCATAGTAGAGCATCTCTTTATCTTTGTCTGAACAATTCCATGCTACTTGTACTAGGGAATTATTCTGAGGTGTCTGGTGACTTTCAGGGGAAATTGACAAGTTGTGTTCTGAGGACATATGATTTGAGAGCAAATTAGTCAATGACAAACTCTTTGTTATGATTCCTAGATATTTAGATGACCTCAATGAAGGAATTTACATTCAGCAAACATTAGAAACGGTCCTCCTTAACGAAGATGGAAAACAGCTTCTAGTAAGTATTGAACAGTTCTGTAATAGTAGAAAATGAACCAAACTAGACAAAGATTTAAATTTACTGAATGCATGGGAATGCTCTGACTCACTTTTAGGAGGACAAAGACCAAAAATGTGCAGCCTGACATTTTTCATATTGTATTGACTGCACAGTTGGTGTTGGGTTAGGTGACCAGTATATGTTTGTGTGTTACTACAAAATAGTGTTTATGTGATTTCTTCCCTTCATTCTTCCTTTTCCTAAACAGTGTGAAGCGCTCTATTTATACGGAGTCATGCTACTGGTCATCGACCAGAAGATTGAAGGAGAAGTCAGAGAAAGAATGTTGGTTTCCTACTACAGATACAGGTAATGTATGTCGGTTTCCAGAAGCGCTTGAGGCTAGAAGAATGTAACATGGAGTATATTCAGTTAACTAGGTTATTGAATTAAAATAAATCAGCAACTTTTTGACTGTCTGATGGTACAGTTAAACTCTGATAATTCTGCAGGGCTCTCTGCATGTTAATAGTCACAATAATGGCCTTGCATTAGCTGGTTTTACAGGTCTAGCTGCAAAACTGGAGCAACAGCTTTTTCATGCTGTCAGGATAGAAATTTGAACTCCGCTGGCAAACTTTCAGCTAAAGCTTTAATGTTGCAAGTGCCAGCTATGAAACTATCACAGGTTCCCAAAGATGTGAGCAAATCGTGGTGAAAAGTCCTGAGCATCTACATGATAAATGCCTTGCTTCTCGTAGTTACGGTGCTTGCTTGGTCAAATCAATGAGGTGTTTCCAGGGTAGGATGACAGTGGTGTTTGTTATATGACAGGATTTCAAAAGGCATCAGAGCAAATGCTTTTATGCATATAAAAAATGAGTTATCCTGTTTCTATGCTGCTTTGACTATGTTTATGCCTCTCAGTATTTAATGAGAGAGGATTCCTTAACTCTTGAATGTAGAAGTGGATCAGCAAGGGGAATTCAGAAATGAGGAGGAAAAAAGAAAAAAAAAAAAGAAAAATCCTCTGAATATAAAGCTACTTGTTTCTCTTCCTGAATAAAGTTCATTTTTCTATTTTTGCGCTTATCTGGGATTCCAGTATGGACGTTTACCAGTGTACTCCTATGATATGGTGAACATTATATTAATGGATTAAACAAACAAAAATCTCCCTGACCTTAGTATCTGGTCATTTTCTTGGAGGAAAGGCATGATTACAGGGGGAAGGGAAGGAAGGAAGAGTTAGGTCATACAGCTAAATTTTTGTTTTTCTTCTGTAAAACAGTGCAGCCCGATCCTCTGCTGATTCCAATTTAGATGATATCTGTAAATTGCTTCGAAGCACTGGATACTCAAGCCAGCCTGGAGCTAAAAGACCTCCAAACTACCCCGAGAGTTACTTCAGCAGGGTACCCATAAGTGAAACATTCATTAGCATGGTTATTGGCCGCTTACGGTCAGATGACATTTATAACCAGGTAAGTTACTGTGAGATAAAAGAGGGATCTAAAACTGAATATGAAATGGTTTCTCAGGTTAGTTACTCAACCATGAAGCCCAGAAAAAAATAAACCACAGAATTATGGAGGTTTGAAGGGACCTCTTAAGATCACCTAGTCCAACCCCCTGGCTCAAGCAGGGTCAGCTACAGCAGATTGCCCTGGGCTCCGTCCAGTTGGGTTTTGAGTATCTCCAGAGGTGCAGACTGCAGAACCTCTCTGGGAAACCTGCTCCAGTGTTTGGCCAACCTTGCAGTAAAAAAAACCCACCTTTTTGGTTTAATGTCTTTAAATCATAAATGATTGGTCACTCTTAATAATTCTAATTCTTCCAGAGAGTCCCATTCTTTTATTTACTGCAGAGATTTGTCATCCCTTAGTAGGCAATGTGTTTAAAAAGGGCCACTAATATCACAATTCTTAACTATGACAATTGTATTAATAAAAGAAACTAGTAGAAGTCAAAGGAAAGTATGAGTAATGGCAACTATGTTTACAGTCTCCTCTAATATGATTCCTTTGAGAGATCTTACGAAGCATTTGCTTTTGAGCAGGCTTCTGTCACTTTTAGTGAATCCTGGATAACTGAAACAGTTTATGGATGCCAGAAAACCGGCATTTGAAGATTAATGAATGATTATAGGAAACCAAGTCTTAAATCTTAAGACAGGAAAAATAATTTAAAAGTAGGGACCTTATAGAAAACACTTTAATGTTATGGACAGGGGGAAAAATGCCTTTTCAGCTGTGCGGCATTCTAGAAACAGACAAAAGATAACTTAGCAAGTTGTGAAGAGAGACCGTTTTATGACATAATCTGTGTTTCACATAGGAAACCATGATGTGTTTGTGAGACCATGCTATTTTACTTAATCTAGAAATTTTACGTAAATCAGCTGATACTTTGTATCAAGATTACTTTTCCTCTTTTTTATATAATATTGTTTGTTTATTGCCTTTCCATTAAAATAATACTACATTTTTTTTATTTCAACATTACAGTTGATAATGAAAGACACAATGTTTCTATACAAAGCATGGTTATAAACAATGTACTTTTTTCCAAATGTAGTACAAAAAGTAGGGTAGAAATCTTCAGCTCAACCCAAACTGGATACAGCTTGTTTTACTAAACTGTGTTATGTCTGAGGTGTTATCTCCTTTGATAATTGCAGCTTATTCTTCATGGCAGTGGGAAGAAGCTTCCTGGTTTTTCTTACTAGTCTGAACATTTAACCTAATAAAATAACCAAAGAAAATTAAGGAAAAATAGGATATTCCTAAATAAAAGCAGAGAACTGTTTTCCTTTGAAAATGTTGAATGTGACTTTGATGCCAACTTTTTTGTTAGGATGGAGGTCTTTTAATATATTATTGTGTATATTTTTTTAAATGAAAATTCAGTTGATAATTTGCATCTTTTTGATCTTTATGGTACATGGAATTGGTGCATAATTAAACTATCTGCATCCTAATTGCCTCTTACTTTGATTAAATTAATCCCTCTTTCTCTCTGAGATGAACTAAACATACCTAGTCCTTATAAAGCACTTATTTCTAGCTCTTCTCCTTTCAACTCGTTTTAAGATCAGTGGTTCATCCCTCCTTTGACTCATTTACAGCACAGTAAAATGTTACTGTAGCCTGTTAAAGTTAGCAGATGTTTACACAGTCAGCTTTTATATATATGCTGCATGTGTAAGTACATCCAGCTTACCTAAATATCCTCCTTGCCTCCTAACTAGGAGGCATACTCTTTAATGTGACCTGTAATATTTTCAAATGGTTCATGTTGCGTTTTATTAATCTCAGTTTTGTTTTGTTCCCCTTTTCTAGGTTTCGGCATATCCGTTACCAGAACACCGCAGCACTGCCCTGGCTACTCAGGCTGCTATGCTCTATGTGATACTCTATTTCGACCCTTCTATTCTTCACACTCAACAAGCAAAAATGAGAGAGATAGTGGATAAATACTTTCCAGATAATTGGGTAAAAATTAATTCTGTTTTAAAACTGTTCCCTGGATTTAATGTTTTAGGAACAATTTAGCTTATTTTTACAATATGCATTATAGAAAATAATAATGTCCTAAAACTAGACTAGATTATTCTCTGTGGAAATTTTACTTTGTTCAGAGTGAAGCAGTCTGAGTCAAACCTTCTGGATAAGCATGAAAGGCTATCCTTTGAAAGTATAAATTATCATCTTAAATGCGTAAATCAACTATAACACCATCATGATAAAGTTTATCATAGAAAAATGTAGGCTGGAAGGTATTATAGGCATCTTCTAGTCCAGCCTTCTCCTCAAAGCAGGGCTAACTTTGAAGTTAAATCAGGCTGCTCAGGCCTTGTCCAATTAGTTTTGAAAATATCTTAAATGAGGAACTTACAGCCTCTGTGGGGACCTGTGGCTGTGCTTCATCGCTTTCATGGTGAAGAATTTCTTCTTTCTGTACAACTGGAATTTCCCTTGTTGTAGCTTGTGACGGTTGCTGCTTGGCTTTTCACCGTGCACCTCTGAGATGGTGGCTCCGTCTTATTCATAACTTCCCTTTAGGTAGTGGAAGATCACAGTCCGATCCTTTAGTCAGATCTTCCAGCTTAAGCAAACCCAGCTCCTGTAGCCTCTACTTACATCGTGGGTCCCCATAAGTATCTTAGCAGCCTTCTATTTGATTTATTCCAGTTTGTCTGTGTCGGTCTTGTACTGAGGAGCCCAAATCTGGACGCATTACTCCAGATGGGAGCTCGTGAAGGCGGACTAGGTGGAAATAATCACTTCCCTCAATCTGCTGGCTACAGTCTGGTTGACATAGCCTAGTGTATGATTCCTCTTTGTTGTCATAAGGCTGCATGTCTGATTCATGTTCAGTTTGTCCACCAGGTCCTATTCTGCAGAATTGTCGCGTAGGCAGTCGGTTCCCAGATTGTGCTGTTGCAAGGGGTTAGTTTTGTCCCAAGGACATTGTATTTATCATTATTCAGCTTCATGTGGTTTCTGCTGGTGAATTTATCGAGCTTGTCAAGGATGCTCTGGATGACAGGCTTTCTCACCAACAGATCCACACGTACTGATGTTATTTGGAAACTTGTTTAAAGATTTATTCCATGCCATTGTCCAAGTAATTTGGAAGCAAAACCTGTCACTCTGTGCAATTCTGTACACCTTTTCAGATGCAGTGATCAAAATGTGATTACTGTGTGTCTCAGTACTGAGATTTAGGAACTCTGTCCAGAAGTCCTAGTCTGCAAAAACTGCTACTGAAATAGGCTGGCATGTAACAATAGGGTCCCCAGGTAGTCTGTATCAAAGGGAATCAGACTTAATGAAGAAACTATAAATTAATTTATTTATCTCCATTCTAACTGTAAATTAATTTATGTATCTGCATTTGTGGTTTCAAATTGTGTTCTTCTGTACCGTAAGTGGAACAGTGAAGAAAGGAAGGAAGAAACTGTAATAGCTGGCTATTTTAATAGACATTAGAATCCATCAGTTTCTGAAAAACTGAAACATTATTTTAGAAATGAGAACTTGACATTGGGAATTTTTTATTACGCCAGTGTTCTTATTCACTTGACTTCATGGTAAGACATATTCTGATCTAGTTAAAGATGTCCCTGCTTACTGCAGCGGGGTTGGACTAAATGACCTTTTAAGGTTCCTTCCAACCCAACACATTCCATTCTATTTTATTCTGTGTTGTAAGACAACACCTGTCTTCTTGTGATTGGGTACAGATGAGTTAGCTGCGTCATAGGGAATGCTAGACTCTTAGGCTGATTTCAAACGATTGTTAGCAGTTGAAGTGTAGCCTTTTCAGGAACTGTCATCTACAGGAAAAAATGAGCTTCACTTCAACAATATGAGAGGGATCCTCGTATCGGCAGACCAGTATCCCATTTGCCTTTACTGACTTCCTTGGCCCCTCACTACAGGAAGGACATTGAGGTGTTGGAGCGTGTCCAGAGGAGGGCTACGAAGCTGGTGAGGGGTCTGGAGGACAAACCTTACGAGGAACGACTGAGGGAACTGGGGTTGTTCAGCCTGGAGAAGAGGAGGCTGAGGGGAGACCTCATCACCCTNGAATTTAAAGGCTGACAGTGTCCCCCTAGATGTGATCGCTCCTGGATGGAGGAAAATTGGAGCAGAAGTGTGATAAAGCTCATAATGTCGCAGCTCTCTGTAACCTTCATCTGTCAGTGTCCATGTTTAATCAAGTATCTTACAAACACTTGTACTCACTGTGGAAATGAAAAAGAAGTTGTAAGTTCATGGGGAAAATATATAGAGGCCAAGGATCATACATAGTGAGTGAAAGAACTGTCAGCTTGTTTTCAGAATTCTAATTAATTGTGCTTCTTATTAACTGTGTGCCTGTTATTTCCAAATCTTCTTTCTCCTTGATTTCCAAAGGTGGAGCAAGAAGTACAGCTACCAAAAAGTTTAGTTCTCTCATATTTATACCCACAGCGTATTGCTTTCTACTCACATTGCTAAATGAAAAGTATATCTTTTTCTTAATGAAAACATAAATGCAACTTCTTGTTTTCTGCTTCCAATCTTAGGTTATTAGCATTTACATGGGAATCACTGTAAATCTAGCAGAAGCCTGGGAACCCTACAAAGCTGCTAAAACTGCCCTCAACTACACGCTGGATCTCTCAAATGTCAAAGAGCAGGTACCTAAGCCAGAGTTAATTATTTTTAGCAAGATTCAAGCTGTGTGGGCATCTCAAGTATATTATATGACATCAGTAATTCATAGGTCTTTTACATATAATTATTCACATTGTGTTCAAGTACAATACTTGGAGTACATGACTTTCAGTTAAAGATACTTCAAAGTTTCAAAATCTGGCCTTCACGGCACTGCTTGTTTCACTTCCTCTCGCAGTGTTTGTTTCCCCTAAAAGTTTCAGGGTTGTGACTTACTTAATAGATGCTCGTCAACATGTTGTTCGGTATTGGGATGTCTTAAGCTGACTGTAGTGTTTGGTCTTTTATAGATAACAGTTTTAGAAGTTACATATTTATGCTGACAGAGTGTGGCCCTCAGTTTTAAATAGGGCCTCATAAGTTAAGTAAACAATAATCTGGAAAAAGCATCTGATTTAAAAGAATGATACTGGAGTGTTGTGTGATGCGATGCAGATAGTTCTTTTTGCATTAAATAATTTTTTCCATGCCTAAAAAACAGTGAGTAATATTGGGTTGGTTGATTGTTTGCCCAGTCAATAAATCAGTTGACTGTTGATAGCTAAATGCCTCCTTAGAATCTGACCCTGCTGCTCAGGAAAGAACACACAGAAGTGTCTTATCAGAACCGTGCTATGTATTGTCTAGTAAAGTTAGGGAATGTGAGCAGAAATTTTTCCTTAGTCTTTAGGGAAGAAGTTTGCTAAGTAGAACTGGTATTTAATTCATAGCAAGTATTTCCATTCTGGAATAGATTTTTGTTGTTGTTCTTTCTCATTAGGCAATGAAATACTGCTACCAGTTTTTTAGGAATAATTTCTAGCGAGTACATAAGTGAATACAGGAAGTTTACAAGTCTGCATTTTTGAAACATTACACTTCCTGTGTAGGCTCTTTGCTTTAAAATTTAGCTTCCGTCCTTTGTCATGCAGTTGCAGTGTATGATATTGCCTACTAGTAATGATAATAATTTTAATAGCACATTTTTGATCTGCGTGCCCTTTAACTTCTTGGGAAGTCAATGTCACATCATACACGATGTATTCCATTTGAGACAAGGATTATATTGATGCAAGCTTTGTATGTTCTAAGGCAAGCAGATACGCCGCAGTCACAGAGCGAGTGCATGCGCAGGTGCAGCAGTTTCTCAAAGAGGGCTGTCTCAGGGAAGAGCTGGTGCTGGACAATATTCCCAAGCTGCTGAATTGCCTGCGAGACTGCAATGTAGCAATCCGCTGGCTCATGCTTCACACCGCAGACGCAGGTGAGACTCCGTGCTAGACTTTTGTTATAGATCTGTTAGTCCTGCTATACTGGTACGTCACGTTACATCCCAAGGAAAGTTCAGTGTGTGCTGCTGTTGAAGTCAGCAGAGTTTCGTCTACTGTTTTCAATAAATTGTTGAGCTGTTCTCTTGCTAACAGTCTCTTAAAGTCTTCAACTGAAACAGCACACATGCATTTCCTTAATTCTTGTGAGCTAAACACAGATATAAAAAGTAGTATGAGAAGTCACGACCCTGTGAAATAAAACTCTGCAGAAAAAGTCTGGGAACTTTATCTTTTTCTGCCTTATAACTTAAAATATATATACTTCATAATATTTTAATAATTAATAGTTTAAAAACAAGAGGTTTATTCTGTTGAATGGAAATTCAACTCAAACTGATGAATAATGTCTCTGACATGAGTTTGGGTCTGTAAACTTACCTATTTAGACATTCCCTTTGTTAAATGCTTGTGCTGTCTTTGAGGCTTCTTGGTATGTGAGAGGGCGTCTGTTACACGTCCATGCGTTTTCAGTAACGGTTTTAGAAATGTTGATCTCTGGGTTTCTCACTCAGTTGCACTAAACTCACATTTGGTTTGCAGAAGCCCATGGAAGAGTTTTAAGATGGCTGAAGCACCACAGAAACCTTAATTTTCCTATTCTAAGGAAGGATGCAAATGGAGAACAAGTGGGGACTTAACACATGAGAACAAAATGGTTTTTTGCTTTCAATCTATTAAAGAAAGAGTCTGTTTACAAAAATTTAAAAGCTTGGCCAAATTCTGTAACAGTGGAGAAATTTCTTTGTTTTCAGCTTGTGATCCAAATAACAAACGTCTCCGACAGATAAAGGATCAAATTCTGACAGACTCAAAGTACAATCCCAGGATCCTTTTCCAGCTTCTTCTGGATACAGCTCAATTTGAATTCATTTTGAAGGAGGTAATGTGCTGCTGCTGCCTTCATCCTTTCCCCCTGAATGGCAGAACAGAACTGAACACTTGAATTGTAGTAGTACATTTACTGCCCAGTCCACTTACATAAAGAATGATTATTTTGATTTGTTAATTGTAAGTTTTCTGTAGAAGATTACAAACTTCTGTTGCTGGAAGTGACTTTTGCAGTCTTCTCAAGAATCGTCAGTTTGCAGTCTTCCCAATATGTTCATGTTTACTCAGAATTTTTCATGAACATCCTGATAACAGGCATAATAAAATCTGTTGAGGAAGCTGCATAAGTTTTATCCTGCCATACATTTCTTTTTCAAGCTTTCTTTTAAACAGAGACAAAAGCCTATGTATGTTGAGGATAAGGTGCTATGAAAACTCTTATGCCGATGTATGAAGTTCTGCCATTTCTAAAAGATTCCCCGTTTAACGCTCTGGTACTAACCTGGTAAAATATTTAAGAGTATGCTTCATGTCACCTATTTGCTCTTTAGAATTGGGTTTCCCTGCGTAGGCTGAGATGACTGTGAAGTATAAGTCAACATTAGACCAAAGTCTTCTAGGATCTCTAAGCTAAAAAAGTTGCTGGATATTTTTATAAATGACTAAAAATCAACAATATCTGTATCATATTGTTTTTAAAAATTCAGTTAATTTCTATTACTGTATGTCTATCATGCTGTCTGTATTTCTTAATAGTTTTAATTTTGTATTTAGTGTTTTGGCAAGACCTTGAAGTTATGTAGTAGTCACTGTAAGTCATTTCCATCTGTTTTCAGTATTATTTTATCTATTTTAGTATGCTTTCTTGCCAGTTTTATAAACCAAATGCTTCGTTTTTCAATAGATGTTCAAGCATATGCTGTCAGAAAAACAAACAAAATGGGAGAACTATAAAAAAGAGGGATCTGAAAGGATGACTGAGCTTGCTGACGTCTTCTCAGGAGTTAAACCTCTTACTAGAGTGGAGAAAAATGGTAATTATTAAAAACTAAACAGTGAGGGGAAAAAAACCTTATTTTTTATTTCTAAGCTGATACCAAAAGGAAATATATGAGGCTAATACTGACAATAAGAAGAATTTTCATGTCTGTCAGCTGCCACATATTTAGGTACCTAATAATTAGATGGCCCTGTTTCTAAAAATATTTTTATCACTTTATTTAGATATGCCATGTAAGACTATGAAATGCCAGTTCACTTTTCTATAATAGAGTTCACATTGCTGTGTTCCATATACAAAGGAGTGCGAAGATCATGCCCATTAAATGCGGGGATAGTTTAATCTCTCCTCATTCTTTCCCTAGTTGCCACCTGGATTTCGGTTGTATCAGTATTTTTTCAAACCTTCTGTTACTTCTCATCTGCATTGAGTGGTGTTCTCCAAGTTCTCCAAGGACTTAAAAGCATTGAATCTCTATTTCTTTCCAGATTTCTGCTCTGTTTTTTGAAACATCTTTTTTTTTTTTTTTTTCCCTTGAACTGGTTTAGGAATAAGAATCATGAATCGCGCTCTCATTTGATCAGGAGCACTGCATAAAGTGTCAGTGTAAGGGCAATGTTTGTGATCAATCCAAACCCATCAAACTTAAAATACAGACAATTTTCTTACTTGCTTCCACTTAAAAGCAGAGTTATCTTACTGAAATATTTCCCTTTATCTTTTTGATGTTAGCAAACTTGTAGATAAAACATAGAAATTGGAACTACCAAGGCAATTAACATTGTAAAACGGTTCATAAAACAAAAATTTATGGTTTAAAGGGCTTTATCGTCTTTGTATAGATTTTGTAATGCCATTTGTGTTGGTAGTTTGGTTTTTTTTTAATATTGTATGTGAAACCTGCTTGAGCATTTGCCACTTTACAAGTCTACATGTTGAAAAGGCTAGAAATGTAAGATGAAAACTTCTTAAAGAATCTCCTACATGTATAGCTTGCTTGTTTGTTTGTTTTGACTAGCAAGTTCCCTGTGTCTTTGTTGCTTATCATACATGCAAAGATTTGACTGAATTTTTCCTGTTCTTACATAGAAAATCTTCAGGCTTGGTTCAGAGAAATCTCCAAGCAAATAATGTCTCTAAACTATGATGATTCCACTGCAGCAGGCAGAAAAACTGTGCAGCTAATACAAGCACTGGAGGAGGTACGGCAAAGAAATTTTGAGATAAATGACCTTATCCTTTTAAAAAATATCATTTGCTACACATGCACTGACTTCCAATAGATGAGTAACAAAACAGATTTTCATTTTAACGGTAATTTAAGCCTTTAGATTTTTGCAGCTTTATATATACAATCAGAAGGACTTGCTTATAGACCTTGTGATTTTAGGATAAGGGATATAGCACGAAAAATCATGCCACCTGGTAGGGTTAGTATGGTTTTTTGAAGAAATGAATTCAGTGTTAAACACTACTTGGCAACACAACTTATTTTATTAGAAATTCTGAAAAGAAGTTCATTTGAATCTAGAGAGGCAGAATGAAAATATCCAGATTTGGTTTGTGTATATTTCTTCTACTTCCTGGATATAAAATACTCAGTATGGTGTTTCACACTACACCTCCTCAAGTAAATTCACTAAATTTATTATTTAATGCACTCTAAAGTAGGCCAGCGTTTAAGTGTCTTACTGTAATAACGTCCTGAAGAAATATGTCAGTTTACTGATTCTATTTGTATTGCTTTTCTTAAAGATTAATAGAAAAAAAAAAAAGGAATTGTTTTATGGGGTTGGTTTGTTTGTTTCTTTTCTAAAATATAGGTCCAAGAGTTTCACCAGCTGGAATCTAACCTGCAAGTTTGCCAGTTTCTGGCTGACACCCGCAAATTTCTCCATCAGATGATTCGAACTATCAACATTAAAGAAGAAGTCTTGATCACCATGCAGATAGTTGGTGATCTGTCTTATGCTTGGCAATTAATTGACAGGTATCTCAGCAGGAGCTGTTTCTTCCAAGTCAGTCATCATTTGCAAAACTTGTGGGCAATAATGTGCATAAATATTATTAATGCTGTAAGCTTTACAATTTGAAAACAGTCTTGAAACCTTGTTCTATGGGTTGTTGAGTATATTTAACTCTCATCAACTTGAATAAGAACTAATAGCCATCCTTTTTGTGGTGTTAGCTGCAGGTTAAGTGATAGTGTAACTTTTTACTGTCTGTCCTCTTCTAACTATAACACTTTCTTTAAGCTTCTGCCTGAAGTCTCTAGTCTAGTTAAGTGTTCTCCAAAATACTGGAGTTCCTATTTCAACCAAAAAACAAACAAGGAAAGACAAATGTTAGAGAACTCCTTTTCCGTCATGTGATTTTGCAAAGCTGCTACTTCATTACCTTGTTAATGCTCTCCGATGTGCTCTTCTTTTGCCTCACCTACCCTTTATCGTATAGGTTTTTTCTAACCAATAATTCTTCAGATCAAAATCCTCCTTTAGTGAAATTCTTTAGTGATCTTCTGTGCCATTTCTAGATTACATTGGTGCTGGTGACATATGATTTGAGAGTTGAAAATAAGAGTTTCAGGGGAAGAAGCTGATTTGTTTTGTTTGTTTCCTACCCCAGCTTTACGTCTATTATGCAGGAAAGCATCAGAGTCAGTCCATCTATGGTAACTAAACTCAGAGCCACTTTCCTAAAGGTAAGTATGAGCAACTGTGAATGTCCTTGAACGCTGTAGGTCAGCCAAGGCACTTGTTAAATGAGCCTTAAGGCTGTGAAGTCACAAAAGAGTCAAAACTTCCTTTTACCAACGTTTTCTATGTCCAGATTTTTTATACTCTACTAAATCAACTCCATGTTAGTTTTAAAGAAAGTAAAACCAAGTTATGCATGTTTTTTTATGCAACAAGTCATATTACTGCTCTCAGGCAAATAAGTCTCATCACCCAGCCCCCTACACGGTACAGTTATTCGCTGGAGACATTGGGGCATAGATGGGATCCTCTGTCTGTCTGTCAGAGGGCGCTGTAGGATTTACAGAAGTTATGTTGGCTGTGCCCTTTGCTGTCATGGTGAAGATCTGGCATTGGATGAAAATACTTTCTGTAAAAATAAGAATGGGAAATCACCGGGGGGGGGGGGGGGGG
>VXBO01012552.1:455811-469913 GCA_013400135.1 Rhinoptilus africanus
AAATTATAACAAAAAAAAATCTCACAGAACTGGTAAAATTTTAAAAAAATTAACAAGGCAAATGTAACATTATAGACTGTTAGGTTTTTTGGACTTTCAATAATATTTTTTTTTCTGTTGACAAACCTGCTGTTGTAACGCTGGTCCTTAGGAAGAGTCTAGTGCTTTGAGTTGTAGGTTAAGAGCCTGAGCAAGAGAATTCAAGCACGTAATTTATATTAGAAAAGCAGACACATGAAGTTAAAATGTTAACTTTATTTCTAGCTTGCTTCTGCTCTTGACTTGCCACTTCTCCGCATCAATCAAGCGAACAGTCCCGATCTTCTCAGTGTATCACAGTATTATTCTGGCGAGTTGGTTTCCTATGTAAGAAAGGTAAGCATTTGAAGAAGCTCAATAGTCTTGTTCTCTAAGTACTTTTTCTTAATGAGAATATATTGACTGCATTTGTTTCTTCTCTCATTTACAAAGGTTCTACAGATAATTCCAGAAAGCATGTTCACATCTCTTCTCAAAATTATAAAGCTTCAGACTCATGATATTATTGAAGTGCCTACTCGCCTTGATAAGGACAAACTACGAGATTATGCTCAGCTTGGACCACGATACGAGGTGCAGTTAAAAATGGAAATTCTGAAAAAGTATACCTTATAGGTGGCCAACTTCAACCTAAGTTTGAATTGGTACAGTTCCATAGAGTTACACTTTAATGGTCAAGTTGGATTTTTTGACTAATTAAGGATTAAAATTGACTAGTGTTATCGTGAGTATACATGATATATATCAGGGATATATCCTCAGGCTTCCTGAGGTAACTTTTGCTCTTCTGTTTGTAGAAGTTTAAACTTTTGATCTTGTAGAAAAGGGGAGGAAAACTAAATATATTTATAAATGAAGGTAAAACTTTTTGGATTTATTTAGGGGAGGTAAGGGAAAACCCTAAAAACCCGAGTCTGAAACCAAGCCCTCCACATTCCATGTTTGGAATGCTTGTTCCAGGAGAAGGAGGAGGTTGAAGACTGAATAGGCCAGCAGGGTTAAGCCTTTTGCTGCCCTCAAATGTGAAGACAGGATGGAGGCACATGGATTTGATCAGATAAAGCTGCTGTTGCTCATTGGCTTTTTGTCTGTGGGTTAACAGTCTGGAAGAGTGAGCAAATATTAAAATGATTTGGTTTTATTTTTAACAGAGGAAGAGGAGCAAAAACCTGAGTATACCAGTAACTCTTTCCCTCAAAGAATTTATCTCCAGTTATCAGTTAAGATGCCAGCTTTTTGCAGCATTTTTTGCCAAAGTGCTCACTTGTTAGGTGTTTTATACAAACAAGCTGTGGTTTCTGATTAAGCTGATGTTCAGACCTGAACAGTAAGTTTAGACTACCCCATTAAACTTTGGAAAGTTGGTTTATTTTGTGTGGGGGCAGGGATGGAGGTGGCAGCATTATTCAGTAATATTTCTTTTTGAAAGAATACCCCCTTTGAGGAGGTAGAGGGGAAACTACTTGTCTTACATGAAAGCTTTTCACTTTTGATTGCTGTAGAATTGTAAGTCTGAGCTGTGTTGTCTCTGTTCTATACCATAAATGTCTTAAAGATCAGCTTGTCTGAACTGTGAGTGTAAGGGTGCTCATCTAATAATTTAAAACTTAAGTGAATATGCTACTATACTAAATCAGTGGAAATATTAAAGTGGACTCATTCCTGGCGGCAGGTTTTATTATGGAATAACCACTTTAAGCTATGCCCCTAGCCTGCTCAAAGGGACCAACTCAGAGTTTTGTCCATGATGTTTTGTACACGTGATAGAGCCGTCTAGGTCTTTCCTCCCATAATCTCTCTAAAGCCTCTGAGAGGTACCTGTCCTTTTCTACCCTTAACACACCTATATCGATCTAATTAAAAGATTGTTATTGTACTATAAGCCTAGAACAAGATGTAAAATTGAAAGTGTATCAGTGCAAATGACTTTAAAATAGAAAGCTACCACTGGGAAGGATGTATATCTTTTTTAGAGTAATTGTTTGAATCCATTGAATCACTTCAACAGATCTTATTTTCTTTTTCTATTAAAGGTTGCCAAGCTAACCCACGCTATTTCAATCTTCACTGAAGGAATCCTTATGATGAAAACTACTTTAGTTGGTATCATCAAGGTAATGTTTCATTATTCCAGTAGGAAAAAGTCAATTGGTGGCAATTAGCACTTTAGTACAAATATTTCATCACAATAAGCAAGACCTTGAGGAAAGATAAAAAGACAAGATAACAAATTAAGTTTGCATACAAATTTTGAAACGGTGGTGCCTAACTTGGCATCTAGGTAAGAACTGTATTATTTAAGGTTGTTAAGAACTCACGGTTCTCCTTGTACATAGATTCATCAACCTTAATTGACACTTTTTAAAAATTCTACTTGAAAAATGACTGTAAGCTTTTCTAAAGAGCTGTTTCTTCCATTGGCAAAGACTGCTTTTCCTACATTAAGATACCTCTTTCAGGACTTCAGGAGTGAGCATTTGTAAAGAAATATACACTTCTTAATGCATTCTGGCTTTTAGTAACTGTACAACATTCTCAGTGGATCATTAACAGAGATTGAATATGGGATCTATAAACCTTTTCAATTCAACTTAAAGGAATCCTTTATATCAGGTGGAAGTAATAAATATTTATTCTTTGGACAGGCACTGCTGGGAAAGTGCATCTGTTAGCACTGCTTTCTAATTACATCATAAGTACTTAATGTCTTTTTTGGTACAAACAAAATCCATGATATATTTTTATACCTTTCTGACTTGAAGAAAAAAATGTTTCTTTTACTTAGGTGGATCCAAAACAGTTACTAGAAGATGGAATAAGGAAGGAGCTAGTAAAACGGGTAGCTCTAGCACTTCACAGAGGACTCATCTTTAATCCTAGAGCCAAGGTCTGTAACAGCTTGATTTGATTATGTATCTTGGGATTGCTGGGATCTCTTTTATTATACCACCTTTTAGAAAATTGTACTTTTCTGTACCGATTTCCTTTTTATAAAAAAAGTACACTTTTTTAACTTCCTAAAGGTTATTTGGAATGCTGTATTTGATGTTAAAGTGAGTTTATGAACTGTTAAGAGTACATAGAATTCAAAAACGTATTTTTATTCTACTGATGAGTGTGTCCCATCAATTCCAAGTTCACAGTTCTGTCTTTGCGGTGACTGATGTTAACAGATGATATGTATAAGCCATGTAAACATAGAAAGGCAATGATAGAATAAGGAGTGCGACTCCTTGTTTTGATCCTGTCCAAATTCTTGAGTCTGTCTGCCAGATCAATCAATAGGACTACTGAAGCCTAAAATAAATGTTAAAAGCAGGAGGAAAAAATATTTAGTAAGAAGAATTACTTCCGTTATCAAACAACTTTTGATAAATTTCTCGGTGCTTTTCAGTTTTGGCTGGAACATAGTGAAATCCTCTAGAGGTTGTCATGTAAAGGTTTTTAGAAGCCTTTTACATTCTCTTTGTATTCAACCTGTTCAGTTTTGGTTTTGTCTTCTTTTTTTTTTTTTTTTCCCATCTTTAGCCAAGCGAACTGATGCCCAAACTGAAAGAAATGGCAGCTACAATGGATGGGTTCCATCGATCATTTGAATATATCCAAGATTATGTCAACATATATGGCTTAAAAATTTGGCAAGAGGAAGTGTCTCGTATTATTAACTACAATGTGGAACAGGAGTGCAATAACTTCTTAAGAACAAAGGTGCTAGTCAAAACCAAGAGCAAGTAGAAAGTTGATACGTGCCTTTATATTTGGATGTTAAAGCTTGTGCCTGATGGAGTGTGTATGCCCCATTGTGCACAGTCCCTGCTGTACTAACTGCTGTGTAAAACATCTGCTCTCAGCTTTTTCTGAGGGACTTCAACATCCCCACTGCGTTACTTGTACTTAAGAAGAGCGAAGTACCCCAAACAGAATATTTTCATATCTCTTGCCAGTGAACAATAGCGGCCACCTTTCTCAAGGAAAACGGAAAATAACTACGGAATCACAGTAGTCCTCTCTGTATCTATTGTTAGCCACCAGAATGCAGACTTAGAAAGATTACAGTAGTTACCAGCACGTTTTGTGGTATTTCACAAGTGGTAGAGTGAATAGATCTTAAATTTAGCTAACAAAATGCTGGTTAGTCTTACTGCAGAAAGGAGCAGACGGAATTCTCACCAGAGTGTAGGTAGTTCTCTCAACCTCCACACTTATCTTCTTGTTGCTCTTTGTCGTAAGACTCATTCTTCTCTTCGCTTTGTTCTGTTTTTATAGCGTTCTGCTGTGTATAATTTACAATATTGTTTTACAATGTGCTACTTTTAAATTAAACAAAAGGAATAAAATTTTTAAGCGAATTGGAAACATGCAATGGTAACCCTGCAAGTTACTCTAAAACTTATTTTTCAGATTCAAGACTGGCAAAGCATATACCAGTCTACTCATATTCCTATACCAATATTCACTCCTGTGGACGAATCTGTAACATTTATTGGGCGACTTTGTAGAGAAATCCTGAGGATCACAGACCCAAAGTAAGTACTGTGTGTGACAAGCTTGTATCACAGCACCGTGCATTGGAATGCTCCAGTTCCACCATATACAACAAATAATTTTTCCTTAGCTGTCACATCAGTGTCTTTATCTAAAATCCAATTTACCCAATCCATCACGTACATTTTAAATATTAGTCTAGAGAAGTTGTGATTCTGGTCTAAGAAGGAAAACAATGTGTCACACAAATGGAGAAGAGAGAAACCAGGGAAGGGTGACAAACCCATTGCGGAGAGCGGAGCAGCTAAACACCACCTGAGATACCTACAGAGTGTTTCTAATCTCTTCCTGAATAAAATAAATCATTACTCAGATTATCACAGCACCTATCTGCAGCTTATTCTGAAGTATTTGTTTGTTTAATTTTTCCTCAGAATCACGTGTTACATTGACCAAATGAACACCTGGTATGATATCAAAACTCATCAGGAAGTAACCAACAGTCGTCTCTTCTCAGAGATCCAAGATACTTTAGGCACCTTTGGTCTTAATGGTTTAGACCGGCTGCTGTGTTTCATGATTGTAAAGGAACTGCAGGTAATTTGGTTTCTCGAGGACACAATGCTTCTATTGTTTAATAACTTCTAGTGAAATAAAAAAATCTGTTAATTTTTTAAATGGTAAATTTGAATGAAAAGCATTTGAAAAAATGTGTGTTCGAAGACACAGGTAAGAATTTCGGTGACAGATACAACTATGAAAGTTGGCATTTTTGAATAAATGGTGCTGTGTAACGCAGTGTTGTGCGTTACATTGAACGGTGGTTTGCAAGGAATGCCTTCTGAAGGAGTACATTGTGTGAAGTCAAAAGTCGATCTCGGGTCAACATCTGTTTTTCTGTGTAGATATCAACAAAGAATTCGATTTTTTGGGGGTCTACCATGATATAAATAAGGTGTCAGTTTTATGGTATGACTTTTCCCCTAAATCCTTCATGTGTAACCAAGTGTTTTTGTTTTCCGAGAAGAATCCAGTCATAGCCTGGTTAAAGATTTTAAGGAAAATAAGTATTGATGAAGGCAGTTCTTCCTCAAAAATTGGTAGTTGTATACAGTTGATATTACGTATTGATGAGGGGAGATCTGCTAATTGTCCTAACACTGATTAGCATAACTCAGAAAAGAACAAAGTCTAATTACAAAATTCTTCAACTCTTCATGTGTGGGTATATTTTTTTCCCTGCCGTTAAAAATGTGGCTCTTATACCACCAAGATTAAGCACCGAATACATATGTGAGGACTTTACTTACATATTTCTTTCTTTTATTTAGAATTTCCTCAGTATGTTTCAGAAAAATATATTGCGTGACAGGACAGTACAGGATACTTTAAAAGCACTAATGAATGCTGTCAGTCCTCTCAAAGGAATTATAGGTAAGCGCTTACTGCTTAAGATGGAAGAAAGACATTGTCTTTGTACATTTGCTTCTTACTTGTTCTTTTTTTCTAAAGCCTCACCCTTTTTCTTTTCTCAGCAAATTCAAACAAGGTTTATTCTGCAGCAATTGCAAAAACTCAGAAGATCTGGACAGCATATTTAGACTCTATAATGAAGGTCGGTTTACGTGACTTAGTGATGCATAGAATTCGCTCTAGGCTCTTTGCTTCTATACTTTAATCTGCTTATTTTACAGTGCTGTATTATGTTGACCTGGAATTCTGTAACACAAGTGAAGCAGGGGTGGATTTGCAAGAGGTCCTGAGATTTGTTTGCACAGACAATTCTGCTCTGGCAGGGGGTTGGACTAGATGATCTCCAGAGGTCCCTTCCAAACCTATGATTCTATGATTCATGCTCCGCAAAGCGCTTGGCACTGAGATTCATATGTAGTAGTTCGTTAAAAATGGAGTCTGGCACTAGAGATGTGATCTGGGAAAACTGCCTTAGGGCTCGGTATCAGGAGCTCTGGGGCTCCGCACTGAGCCCTGTGAACATGAGGAACTTAAGGCTAAAGTTTGTAGCAGTAGCATTTCCTGAACTTGCCTTCTTCACACAGAAGGCAGCCTGCTGTGCCGAAGCTGCAAACAAGCTTCTCCATTAGCTCTGTCTTGTCTTTGTAATGATGTTTTGCGACCAGTGTTTGAATGTCAGCGTGCTGTGAGTGTTAGTTTGTGTCACTGAAGAGAAGAGGAAGGGCCGGGGAAAGAAGGAAGGCTGACTGCAACAAGTCTTGCTGGGTTTTGTCCCATTGCTGACCCTATGGTCTAGGAAGAGGTGGGGAAAAAAGTCCAAGTATTTTCACTGACCATTGAAAGCAAGCAAGTAACTGGGTTTTTATACCTCTTACCTTTTTAGTGCCCTTTTCACGCTGCCTGTATTTGCTACCATCAACTGTGTGTAAATCTTGAGTGCTGTGACTGCTCCTGCCCATTGAAAGGGGCAGTTGGGGTCTGTCCGCTCCAACTGTGGGCAGGTGAATCGCTGCTCACTTACCAAAATTAAGAAGTAGCTCCAACCACTGCGTATGTCCCTGCTCTGGGCAGCCCTACAAAGGCTGTTAGGTGTTACGAGGACTTTGTGTCATCTGTTTAACTGTAAATTGTTACTCATCAAGTTTTTCCTCAGTTTGACTTTACTCTTCCCTCATTGCCTTCAGTGTAACACCCCACCCTCTTTTTGTTTGTTTGCTTCAACAGGTTGGTCAGATGCAGATTTTAAGACGACAGATTACCAATGAATTAAATTATTCCTGCAGGTTTGACTCCAAGCATTTGGCTGCTGCTTTGGAAAATCTCAATAAGTAAGAAGCAAAATGTGATGAAGAGCTGCTTGTATCACTGCGATGTGGTTGTTATCAACCCGGCAATCCTTAAAATCTAACTTATGGCTAAATGTGGAGTCTGATTCTATTCAGAGTTTTGCTGAGGAGTATTTGAATTTGAACCAAACAGAAACATTAAAAATAAATAACTTGGCAAGTAATTTGTATGAACATGCTAATGGACAGCACAGCTTCTAATTGCGTTTGGTCATACCTGGATTTGACGTCATCTTTGCATGAGAAGTAAGAACAGTGAAAATGTGTGGTGTTGATTTTTGAAACAAAGAGGACGTTTGTACAAAATATATTCCAAAAAAGGTGGTTTGCTCTTGCTTGTAAACATACACAAGTTTTGTGCCTGTGAATTTTTTAAACTAATATGCTGTGGCATTGTGTAATGTTTATTTGAGGGTAATTTAAATAAGTGTTTAATTAGTCGGTTTCTTTTCCTTGCAGAGCAATACTGGCTGACATTGAAGCGCATTATCAGAACCCATCATTGCCTTATCCTAAAGAAGACAACACTCTTCTGTATGAAATCACAGCTTATCTGGAAGCAGCTGGCATTCACAATCCATTAAATAAGGTCAGGCTTACATTCTGTTGCTTGGTAAAGTTTCCTTTTTCAATTTTATTGATAATTAACTGAGGAAAAAAAAATAATACATGGAAGAACTGTGTTGTCCTTTTTTTTTCCCACTCAGATCTACATAACAACAAAACGTCTGCCGTATTTTCCCACTGTCAACTTCCTGTTTCTCATTTCCCAGTTTCCGAAACTTCAGTACAACAGAAACTTAGGTATTGTACAAGTTGTTGTTTGTCTAAATCTGATGAAAACCTATGTGAAATTATCTGTAGAGAAGACAGTAAAATTATCTGCATAGAAAATGCTCGGTTTCTGACTTCAGCCCATCATCTCCAGGCAGTTTTGTTATAATACTGAAGCCAAATACAATGGAGTAGGAATCGGAATCCAAACTCCTGACTTTACCATTCTGTCCTATGCCTTAGTTAATATCATTAAGCCATTTGCTGTGAATTTTTATGTGTGAGCAAGCAGAAGGAGAGGCGCAGCAAAAAACCTCCTGAGAGTATTGATGTAAGTTTGCCTCTGCTGTGAAGAATGTGTTCTGGGGTATAAACTTGTGCTGTTTGGGGTGTTTTTTTCTGCGCAGGAGTGGTGTGCAAACGGCCGGCTGATCAAATCGACTGGCTTCCTTTAGTTCTGGGCCTCCTTACCCTGCTGAAACAGTTTCACTCAAGATACACAGAACAATTTCTGGCTCTCATCGGTCAGTTTATTCGTTCAACGATGGAACAGTGCACAAGGTACCCTGGTGTTACTGCTTCCCTAAGTGTCACCTCTGTGAAGAGGGCTTCAGTAGTATTATCCCTGCTGTTTCAGTATATTTTTCTAGCAGAGTATATTTGACATAATAATAACAATATATTTGACTAAATAGAAGATTAAAATACTATTTACTTTTGTAATGGAATCGCATGGTACCGATTGGGAATGGTGTTATTTGGAGGCCAGCATTTTCATGTCATTTTATCCAAATAACTGATCGGTTAGTAAAAGTATGATCTTTATGGTGGTTTAATTTTAGCCAGAAGATACCAGAAATGCCTGCTGATGTAGTGGGTGCCCTCATGTTCCTGGAAGATTACATCCGCTACACAAAGTTACCAAGAAAGGTAAGAAAGAACTCCGTGTCTCCCGCGCCTAGCACTGAGCAGGAGTCCTGTCCAGATGAGCTAAACCTTGGTTTATGCCGTGGTGACGTACCAACAGCTCGGTCACGCCTATCTGCTCTGGAACGTGGCATCATCTGTAGACAAATACCCAAAATAGTGGAACTGTTAACTTTGTCCCAAAAGCAGTGTTGACCCTTTTCAGATGTTCTGGAAAAGATTGCCAAAGGGAAATACAGATGAAAAATCTATTACCTGTTAGAAACGGGTCATAATGACAGACTGAGTTGGGGTTGTTTAGTCTGGAGAAAAGAAGGCTCCGAGGAGACCGTATTGTAGCCTACCAGTATCTTAAGGGGGCCTACAAGAAAGCTGGTGAGGGACATTTTAGGATGTCAGGTAATGGTAGGACTAGGGGGAATGGATTAAAACTAGAGATGGCTCATTTCAGAATGGACGGTAGGAAGTTCTTCACCATGAGGCTGGTGAGACACTGGAACAGGCTGCCCAGAGAGGTGGTGGAAGCTCCATCCCTGGAAGTGTTCAAGGCCAGGTTGTATGGGACTTTGAGCAACCTGGTCTAGTGGGAGGTGTCCCTGCCCGTGGCAGGGGGATTGGAACTAGATGATCTTTAAGGTCCCTTCCAACCCAAACCATTCTGTGATTCTATGAGGAATGCTGAACCCTGTATGAACTACAAATTGTGTCGCTTGCACGCTTTGTGTAACTCCCTCTATGAGTCATAATATCCGTACAGGAAAAAAAAAAATCTAGAAGACACAAAAGGGACACAACATGTAGAAAGGATTTCAGTTTCGTGCAGATTTAAGAAGAGTCAGTTCCATTTAATTTTCAGAGAGCGCGTACGTTGCTGGGGAGGCTTTTGGGAAGGGAAGAAATAGAAGTTCTGAGATGTTGCAGAATTAAGCAATAATAAACTTGGCAGCTTTCTAAGTGCAGGGCAAAAAGCTAACTAGCAAGTCTAAATTTTGGTGAAAAACTATAGAATTGTAGAGTGGTTTGGATTGGAAGGGACCTTAAAGATCATCTAGTTCCAACCAGCTCTGGTCGAGTTCCTTCCCTTCCTGCAAAAGCATGGCTTCCTGGGCAGCTGCTTTATTTGACATCCAAGGGGAGTTCTGAAAGTCTGGGCTTGGAGAGAGCGTTTATTTTAAGGTTAAATGCAACTTAACTGCATTTGAAGATGAAATCTTATTTATACATAGTATTAAAAATAAACTATGATCCCATTTGCTCTAGGCTGTACCTCAGTGATTCTTGAATAAGCCGTTTCCCAGCCAATACTCACAGCTAAAAGAGGCAGATTCTTCTTGTTTCCCTCTTTTTGCCAGCCCACACTGCAAGTTAATAAAAAGTGGCTGTGTCAGTCTCACAGCTGATGTATCTGGTGCCGCCCTTCCCTCCTGCTCGCCCTTCCTGCTGCCCTTCCTTCCTGCTTGCCCTTCCTGCTGCCCTTCCTTCCTGCTCGCCCTTCCTTCCTCAGGGCTACGAAGCTGGTGGCGGGTCTGGAGGACAAACCTTACGAGGAAGGACTGAGGGAACTGGGGTTGTTTAGCCTGGAGAAGAGGAGGCTGAGGGGAGACCACATCACCCTCTACAACTACCTGAAAGGAGGGTGTAGAGAGATGGGGGCTGAGCTCTTCTCCCTGGTGACGAGGGATAGGACAAGAGGAAACGGGTTCAAGTTATGTCAGGGCAGGTTTAGATTGGATATCAGGAAACACTTTTTCACTAATAGGGTTATTAAACATTGGAATAGGCTGCCCAGGGAGGTGGTGGATTCCCCATCCCTGGAGGGGTTTAAGAAAAGGGTAGATGAGGTGCTTAGGGACATGGTTTAGAAGTGGTTTTTGTCAGGGTAGGTTAATGGTTGGACTTGATGATCTTAAAGGTCCCTTCCAACCTCACTGATTCTATGATTCCTTCCACCCTTCCGTCCCTCCCCAGACAAGGACACATCCAGGAGCACATCCTAAAGCGGGGGTGGTTCAGGTCAATAGCGCTGTGTACTTGCTTCGTAATTAGATATGCTTGCTAATGGTTGAATGAGCATAGGAATGAATGATGAAGAAGATACCTCACCCTGCCTTCCTCTTTACTTCAGGTTGTTGAAGCACACGTGCCAAGCTTCATTTTTGATGAATTCCGAACTGTTCTATGAGTATGGAGAAGGAATGAGTCTTTCCCCCAAACCTGAAAGGGGGAGTCGGGGACTGGAGATGACACGAATATCTTTTCTGTGCTTTAAGGCAGAACCTACAACTGTCTCCATGAAGTGTAACCATAATTAATGCCTGTTTAGACCTTGGCATGAATATGCAATTTGTGTCTCATCCAGACAGTGTACGTTTTGTACCACGCCTTATAAATGCTGTATGTAATTGGTTATGTATAAATCATTTCAGGCTTTGTTCTGAAGAACTATTTGTGGAAGTTTGACTTTTCTATGACGAATGAACGATGAAATTGGAAATAAAGGTGGTGGATAGTTTCCCAGGACTGAGGATTCCAAAGTATCCATTTCCCTGTTGAAAGATCTGTGAGTGAGAGTGAACACAGAATGAAAAGAGGTTTGGTGTCTGCCCCCGTATACAAAGTTAATTTTCCTCTATAGAGGACAGAAAAATAATGAAATATCCATAGCTGGAAAGTCCCATCGTGCTACTTAAAGTCACAAATATTTCTTCCAGCGCAACTGTAACATGACAACTCCTGGGGGCAGGGTGTTTGTTCAGGCAACTCTCAGTCTTGGTACGGAACTTTTTACCCCTGGTGTAACTTTCTTGCCGGGGGCAGCTGTGGGAATGACGGTGGGGGATGTTATTCCATAATATTCCATTGGTCCCTGACCGGCTTGGCCCCTGGAGCCTTGTGCAGGAGCAGGCTGTGGCTCCCACCGTGGTGCTGACCCCAAGCCCGTGGCCTTCAACCCTCCCCGGCTGCTGTGCCGGGGCGACGGGCGCAGCCCCAGGGCTTGTCACGGGGTTGGGGCTCAGCCCTGGGAGTGGTGCCCTTCTCCCCACTGCGTCGCTCCCTCCCTTGCGTCACTGACGTCCTGCTGCCGACCGGCCCAGCAGGATGGCAGAGAGGCACCGGGCGGTGCCCTGGGCGCCACGGGAGGGCATGGTGGGGAAATTAGTGTGAGGACCGGGAAATGAAGGACAGTTTCCTGGCATCAGCTGGCAAGGAGCCTCCTGGATTACAGAAACAAAACATACAGCTGAGCCCCAACACAGGGTTGGTGTGCAGCGCTCGGGGGGATCGCTGGGCTGCTGGCGCCACTTTATCCTGAGCTTAAGTGCAGGTTTTAAGACCCCCGTATAACGCAGCGGGGAAGAGGAACCAGCTTATTGTATGGAGGAAAGGTGGAAAAAGAGCTTTGGAGCAAGCCCAGGCCCCCGCCTGCCCTGCGGGCGCGCTGGCACCTAAGCTGCCTTGCACCGCCCTGAGCTGGATGTCCTCGTGACACCCCCCACCCCACTGCCCAGCAAAGCAGGGGACAGGATGGGGGGGTGCAAGGATGGGGCTGTCGCCCGGCCAAGACAAGCTGTCCCAGCAAGGCGGGGAGCCGCCAGCCTGCAGAACTAGCGGCCGCGCTGGTGAGACCCCCCCCCCGCCAGCTAACCTTGGACCTTACGTCCTGCCCGCTGTCTCTGCTGGTTTGCCATTAAGCCAGAAGTCCCCCGTCAGGACTGTCCCATCCCCGCTCCTGCTCAGAGCAGGGCAGCCGGCACAGGGTGCCCAGGGCTGTGGCCAGATGGGATTTGGGTATCTCCAGGTGTGGAGACTCCTCCACAACCTCTCCGCATGACCTGCCCGGGTGTTGGATGGCCGGAACAGTGAAAAAAGGTTTTTTCTTATGTTTAAATGGAATTTCCTGTGTCTTAGTTCGTGCCTGTTGCCTCTTGTCCTGTCTTTACTCCCTCCATCCATCGGATATTTATCCACATGAATAAGATCCCCTTGAGTCTTCTCCTCTCCAGGCTGAGCATAGAATCATAGGATCATAGAATCGCTGAGGTTGGAAGGGACCTTTAAGATCATCAAGTCCAACCATTAACCTACCCTGACAAAAACCCCTTCTAAACCATGTCCCTCAGTACCACATCTACCCTTTTCTTAAACACCTCCAGGGATGGGGAATCCACCACCTCCCTGGGCAGCCTATTCCAAGGTTTAATAACCCTTTCAGTGTAAAAATGTTTCCTGATATCTAATCTAAACCTGCCCTGACATAACTTGAGCCCGTTTCCTCTTGTCCTATCCCTCGTCACCAGGGAGAAGAGCTCAGCCCCCATCTCTCTACACCCTCCTTTCAGGTAGTTGTAGAGGGTGATGAGGTCTCCCCTCAGCCTCCTCTTCTCCAGGCTAAACAACCCCAGTTCCTTCAGCCCCAGCTCCCTCAGCCTCTCCTCAGTGCTCCACACTCTTGCCTTCGTGGTCCTCCAGCGTGTCCGTGTCTCTGGTACCGGGAGCCCGGCTCTGGACACAGCGCCCGGCCGTGTCTCGGCAGGGCTGGGCAGAGGGAAGGACCATCTCCCTCCACCTGCTGGCACCGCTCTGCGTGACACAGCCCAGGAGGCCGGTGGCCACCGCCGCAGGAGCGAGCTGGTGTCCCACAGGCTCCCAGGGCCATCTCTGCCCAGTTGTTTTCCAGCAGTTGTCCCAGTGCCTGAGGTTATCCCTCCCCAGCGGTTGGACTTCACGCTTCCCCACGCTGAACTTGAACTTCCCGTCAGCCCCTTTCTCCGGACTGTCGGGGCCGCCCTGACCAGCGGCACCGAGCCCCTGCTGCGCCGGCTGCTCCTCGTGGTTCTCTATCACCCGCGAACATGCTGACGGCCCGTTGTCCTGGCCGTTAATGGAGACATCCAGCAGTGCTGGCCCCAGCGTTAGACCCGGGGGCAACCGCGAGCGACTGGCCTCCAGCCGGACATCCTGCTGCCGCCCCCCCCCCGGGGCCAGCCGTTGAGCCCCTCGGGTTCAGCTTGGGTTTCCCTTTGTGAACTGCTGCTGACTAGTCCCCGTCACCTTCCC
>VXBO01012555.1:0-14522 GCA_013400135.1 Rhinoptilus africanus
TCGCCATCCCCTCAGCTCCTTCCTCTTCTCCATCGCCTCAGCTCCTTCCCTTTCTCCATCCCCTCAGCTCCTTCCCCTTCTCCGTCCCCTCAGCGCCTCAGCTCCCACCGCGCCCCGGCTCCGCGCAGCCTTTACCTGGCCAGCGGCTCCCTCTCCTCCCTCAGCATCTCGAAGGGCCCCCTTCATTTCACACCATCATCTCCTGGCGATTTCTGGTCTGGAGCACGCTAATCCCAGCGCTCTCCTTGCTCTCAATTACGGCTCGTTACGACCTAAATCTATTAAACAGGGGGCAGTGCGACTGAGAGGGGAGCTCCCGGGCGGGTCTGCAGCCCACAGGGCCCTGTGAAGTCTTGTGAATGCTGTCGCCAGCCAATTGACAAGATCAATACTAATAAAGTCACCAGTTTGACCTAAATAAGGTGTGGCTCTTAAGAAGCAGCTTGGCTTAAAGATTGCATGACAGTGCAGTTATTTATACTGAAATTTATAGACTTCTCTTAGCTGGCTGCATAAGGGAATTGAGAAATGATCTACCAGACGCTGATCTTCTAAGTACTCTCGGAAGACGTGAGATGCCTACAGGCGATGCCTCTCAGTACAGCTTCGGCTGTATTATAATTGTTTCTTAATCTTTGCTCATAAATCATAGGGATATTAAAGCAAAGCAGGTAGTGCTACTTATTAATAAGTTTCCCAGGACTGGCTTTTCTTCAGGTTGTGTTCTCACCAGGTACTATAGCTATTGTAGCTATTTCTCTAGATTGAAGTCTCACTAGCTATTTCATGTATTTGGACTAGAATTTTCCAAATTAGACAGAAACCTCTGGCCATTTTCTTTGGTAGTTGTAACCAAAATCACCTAATAATTTTCAAGACTAAGATGGTTGTTGTGCAATGGTAAAATACTCCATTAACCATTTCCTCTTTTTGAGAAACTCGTGTGCCCTCATGATTGATCCAACAAATTTTAATGTACCCAAGATACTTGGGTTTACATAGGGGACCTGCTTCCTGCTATCCTCAAGAAAAGTCAGCTACTTGGAGAAACGTTCTCAAACTTTGTTGGTTTTCCCATTGTGCACATGATGAGTAGCGACTTACTGTTTTCAAATCTTAAGTCTCTGAACTTGTGGCACATAGTTTGGGACATTTTCAGGAGAAGCAGTCTAATTATGCAGCATGCCTGAATGTTTGCAGATCCCAGGGCTTAGACTGAAAGCCCTTTTGGATAAGGATTGTTTCTCCCCTTATGTTGTCCAGCGTCTACTAAGAACCCAATTTGATTCAAAGCTTCTACTTATTATATTTAACTATAGTAACTTCCATTACATTCTAAATCTCTGTCTCTTCTGTAATGTATGCACATACCATTTTTCTTTTTTCATTTGTATTCTCTGTTTCAGTATTACTGGCAATATTTGTGTGAGCCACACAGAATTTGATTGCCTAAAAATGCCAAGATGATAACTGTACATGTTTTACTGTCTGAGAAATAGCGCTATTGCAGTAGTGAAAGTCACATCAATCTAAACTCATTCCACATCAGTTCAAAGCAAGATCATTTATTTAAGGATCTTTGGCGTAATATGACACATTAAGAGGTTTGTACCTCAACACTGCAATGTGAACGTGAATATTTAATCTTACAAATCCTTGTCATACCATGTTATTAATACATTAATTAGCAATGATTTTCACAAAGGCCATTGTTCTGTTGATGTTTTGACACTTTTCCAAATGAAGCAGATCATTTTTAGAGATCACAATGTGCTTTTACAGTGACCCACTTACAGGTTTTGACGTCTAAATTGAAAACTTTGGTAAAACAAACCCAGAAAGTTCTAGCACCAATACCTAGAAGAACTAGGAGATGAGAAAACATAACAGAAAAGAAAAACATCGTCTATAAGGACAGTAATGCTCATAAAATGTTTATTTTCTAACCAAGATAGTTCCTTGTCTTCTGTTGAGTTTAACCAACTTAAAGTTCAGTTCGAATATAGTTCTAGATCACTCAGTGGAACTGTAAGCCAAAGAGTACAGTCCTACTGGAAAGTCAACACAATGCCTTTGATGAGCCAGCAGCATTAAAACTAATTGTATTACTTCAAAGTACACTTGATTGCAGATCGAATTGTGCAATGGTGGTATGTGACCTACAGAGAGTGCTTAAAACTTTGAAGAAAATTTCACGCAATATCTTTGTCAAGACAAACTGAAGGTAGACAAATGTTAATATTTGCTGTATTCCCTCTTTCATTTGAAAAGGAATTTTAAAAATTGTTACTAATATTTGTTGAGTAGTCTGTATTAAAACAAAAAATTTAGTTAACTGGCCTCACTGAGCTTTCTTATTTGCTTTTTTTGTAGAAGGACTTGTAGCCACTACATTGTGGATATTAACTGACCACAGAGCAATTCCATGCTTTGAGTATCTTTGTCTTAGTCTTGTATTTTATTCTGAGGTAAACTGAAGAAAAAAAAAAACCTGAAATTTTACAGAGATGAAAATAACCGTCAGTGAGATAAAGAATTGCCTCTCTCAATCTAATTTGTATGATTCAGTAAATTATAATCAATCGATATGGAAAATCATCTTACTGTGTAGAAGTGTACATGTGCATGTGCACATCATGGTTTCTGTAGTGCTCTGCTCCTGAATGATGGACAATATTGTAATTTTTCAGCTCATGTAATTTATGCTATAAATAAGTAAAGAAACAAGCCACTTAGCTCGAAAAGTAGATGCTACATAGCATACACGGTGATAGTTGCCACACTGTTCTCACAAGCCCAGTAGCGCACGCTGGAATTGTATTCATTTCTTCTACTCTGGGAAGTAATTTACGTTATATATTTATACATAGCATTGAATTAAACCTGCTGTTCTGCATTAAAAATGTCATTTAAAAAAAATAAACATGAGTCAACTAAGGAATCTGAAGTTTCTGTGAATGGTGGTTTTGGCTGCAGCTC
The DNA here is from genome assembly GCA_013400135.1 of Rhinoptilus africanus. Taxonomy (NCBI): domain Eukaryota; kingdom Metazoa; phylum Chordata; class Aves; order Charadriiformes; family Glareolidae; genus Rhinoptilus; species Rhinoptilus africanus. Next base: position 2,980 of record VXBO01012555.1, read on the forward strand.
GTTTGATTTGCTTTATGAAGGGGCAGTACTTGGGGGCATAAAGGGGAGCTTCCAACCACTGCATATGTCTGACTAAGGGAAGTCCAATAGGTGGATTTGGGGGGATTTTCTGCTAAGTGAAAGCGATTTCAATACCCTTCTGCTTGGGGGGCTTTGGGGGTTTGTTTTGGTGGTGTTTTTTTGGTGAAACATGAAAATTTCGTTAGCTTGGACAATTTCAAATGTTTCAAATTGTTTCATGCAAAGATGATCTTTTAACACCCTTCCAGTGGAGAAGTTGGTAACATATTCAGGATTAATTTAATGTACCTTCTACTAAAATTTCTATTACAATTAAACAAAAAATTATTTAAAAATTACTATTCCAAATCTTTAAATACATATTTTGGAGTAATTTGGAGAATTTTATTTAAATTATAGAAAACTTCATGGAATTCAACAAGGACAAGTGCAAACTTCTGCATCTTTAAAGAAATAGCCTCTTGCAATGATAACTGCTGGGGACCGCCTGCTGGGGAGCTGATCTGTGGAAAAGGACCTGGGGATCTTGCAGACGTGAACCAGCAGCGTGCCCTGACAGAAAGGTGGCCGGTAGCATGGCGGGCACTATGAACAGGAGCACAGGACCTACGGATCGAGGGGAGTCATCATCCCTCTTCGCTCAGCACTCATTAGACCACATCTAGAATACTACACCAGTTTTAGGGACCCCAGGGTGAGGGGTGAGGGGCAAGAGAAGAGGGAGGACTTGTTCAGCCTGGAGAAGTTTGGACTTTGGGGGTCCTAACGTCAACCTTCTTGTAATTATAAGGGGGCTACCAAGACCAAAGAGGCAGGCTTTACACGGTGGTGTGTGGTGGAAGGGCAAGGGACAATGTGCATGAATGGAAACAAGAGGTTCTGAGTGGGTATAAGCAAAAGCTTTTCAACCATGAAGACAGTCAAGCAGTCCCCATCATTGGAGGGCTTCGTGATCAGGCTGGATAAAGCCCCAGGAGACTTATCTGACCGCGTGGCCGACCCTGCAGGAGGTTGGATTACATTGCTTCCTGAGATTCTTTCCAGCTGGAATTATTCTATGAGGCTATGATTCAAAAATATAACATCATATAAAACTGAAAAATCAGACTGTACCTAAAGCATTATCTCTTTGAAACTTCCTTTAGACAATCATGTTAAAAATTTCAATCAGTTCCAAGCTGTTTCGGTCAGAGAAATATGAACTGCACTGAGCAAACAGTTCTTTGACACAAACTGTTTAGTCAATAATGGGTCCCGAGTAACAGAGGTTCATATGGTAAACTGTGTTTGTTGATATATTCCCTAAGAAATTCATGTGATTTCTTATTTCCTACTAATCTCATTGACTCATTAATTGATCTATTACAATCAGGTTAATGAACGGAGTGAAAGAAGCTATGTGATCCAGAGCTGGCATTTCAGAGGTGCAGCAGAGAAAGAAAATCAAATGCAGAAAAATGACAAAACAGAGCCTTAACTAGAAACATTTTCTCATGAATATGACAATAGAAAATCCAGTAACTGATAAGTAACAGATGCCTGAAAGCTGTGTTTTTCCCTTGAATTATATCCAGTGTTCTTGCTACCATTGGATGAAGAGATGTGGTTGTTTGATGGGAATAGAAAAGCCTTGCATTTATATACTGGTCCACAGAAAATCAAATCTCATTCTCTCTTCCCAGAGTATGACATTTACCACAGCACTTACTGTTACAGCACATTCTTTTTTTCCTTTCATTACAAGTAGGTGATAAGCATCATTCTCATTACATTTTGGTGAAGGCAGTGTAAAAGTCCAAAGGGAAGTTAGAGATAATTAGGGGTATCATTATAGTACAGAAATGTGAAAAGCTGAAAAAACATGATGAGCCTTTTCAATTTCAGCAATGAAATCTTAGGCAGGACAAACTTTCCTATAACTCTCAAATCCATTGCTGATCAGACAATGCAATAAAATGCCTTCTCATTAAAATTAAAATCATCAAATAATGGTAGCAGTATTGAACCTGATAATATATGCCCTGTGGAAAAGTTAGAATTTAAGCATGTGAAAATCTTATCTTCTTCTGACGTCTGGGTATACTGCTAGCTGAAACTACTTCTATGGTCACTCGCATGTGGTGACAAATCAGGGACAAACACAGAGCATTTACTTTCTTTCACAACTCACTGAGCAGGCGAGCAAAGATAAACGCCAAATGAAGAGGAAAATGGTAAACATGCAACTAGTGATTTATTTTCATTCCGTTTGAACTGATTAATGTAAGAAATAATTATCTAGAGCTGAGACTTTGGACTTAGCAAGCATGTGGCACAGGGCCAGATACATGGTTTTCTATTCATAATTCCTTCGTGCTGGAATATTAGTGGTGGCACATGGGTACTAGATATTGTAAGTCAGTGATATAATAGGTAGAAAAATGCCAAGTTCAAGGCAATGCTTGCCTATTCCCTGCATGCTTCCACATGTTATCTTGATGGGAGAAAAGAGGCAGAGGGGGGTGAAAAGGAATGCTATGATCCCTTTTATCCCTTTTATCTGATCATTTTGGTCACTCATTTTCACCACATCCTGGTGATGATGTCTGAGAATAATTATATTTGGGGGAAACTCAAGAAGACCATCCGAATCTTAGCTAGGCAAACTTTTCTGTAGTTGTTAAATGTTTTATATTTCTGCTTGAGTAGAAAGTTTAAAAATATATTCTTCATATGTCAAAGGCAGGTGTGTTTAATCAAGTCTATTCTGACCTCGGAATCAAAGTACGAGAAGGAGAAGCAGCAGCAGGACAGAGAACAATGGACAAAGTGCCACCAGACTGCTTTCCAGGTTGGCATCAAGAATGAAGAATCAGGACGACAGTTTCAGAAACAGCTTTTTTGACTCCTAACAGTCTGAAACCCCCAAGTTTAGGTGAGGGTTCAGGTTTTCTCTTACAAGATTATCATTAGCCACAGACACACTTTCATTTTAACGTACCTGATATCTGGGATATGCAACCCATATGAGAGTGTGGACCATGTTGATAGTGTTTGACTTATCAAATTTAGTTTATACCTTCAAACCTTCATACTCTCTCAAGGCATAATACTCTGGCATGTCACAATGAATGAGCACAAGGTACCTACGGTATTCAAACTCTTTTTCTCACATATGCCATGGGGTTAGTGCCTGCGAACTTCACTAACAGCCACACCAATCAGCTCTGGCAAGCTGCAGCTACTGCCCACCCACTGATAAGTGGTGACTGTTGTTTGCAAACTTTGTCTCCTGAGGCTTCCTGCACCCCCAGCACCCAGCTGACTCTCTGCAGATGCTCCACTCATCTGGAGCTTCTCGGGACACATCCCAGAGGAGACGAGCAGGAGCTCAAACTGTAAGGACACGCTGCAGAGCTGCTTGGACACCAGCATGGGCTGCCTGGATCTCCTACTGCTGAACAGCCACTGCCACAGAGCTGCTGAGCCAGACCCTTCGTATCCGCAACTGCAGGCTAATTATGGGCTGAAGTTAACAATGGGATTTTGTCAGCAGAGTGCAGTAAGTCAAATACCATTTTCTGTGGGATGCATGTAATGTAAGAGGTGTAATGATAGAGACCCATCCTGACAAATATCCAGCTGTTAGACAAATGAGTGAGTGATGAGCTATGAGCTGAGGAATACCTGCTTTCCGAGTTGTACTCTGCCTTTCTGCATTAATGGACTCAGGTAATGCTGCAAGACTCTAAACTGCATTGCCAGTGATAGTGTCACTGCTTACAAAACATGCAAAATTCCTAGTTTTTTACGTATTTTCACATTTCACATATGCTTATCTTGAGATTCCAATAATTGACCTTGATAAGGCACTTGCTAGGAAGGTGTATGGGCTGGAAGTCAAAATGTTTCTTAATTCATTTACTCATTTTTCATTGTGCCTTCGTTCTTCAAAGCAGGCAACCAGGTCCATGCAATGGTTCCAGCACAGCCTGGGAGCAAAGCCCCTTAGAATAACTCATCTCCATCCTTCAGACAAATGCCAGCAGTAACTGACTTGCTGATCTCCACTTCTGCATTTGGTGAGACTGTGATTAAAGAAACAATTATCTTTTTTCTTGTATTTGTAGATTTCTCTGTTGTTCAATGCCATCACTGAACCAGGGGTTTTGGGGGGTCTTTTTGTCTTTCCTTGTTCATGATAATCAAAGGAAAACAAACAGCACTCTTCAGAGCTATACACTCTGACCAGAAAGAAATACACATTGAAGTAGAGTGAAATATATTGTCAAGCAAATAACTGGTCTGCTGTCTACCAAAAGCAGTTCCAGTCGCACTGCACCAGGCATCGCTGCCAGCACCATTTTCAACAAAGAAAGCCCCTTCTTCACAGGCGTGGTGAGAAAGAGCTTAATTAGTCTTTCTGCTTTCCATTCTTCACCAGCAGGTGCATGAACATACACAGAGCCAAGAAGTTAAGAAGATGAAGGCAACTGTTCCAACACCTTGACCTCTTCAGGCTTCAGGCCAACAGAGTTTGGAAATGGAACCTAAATCTACAGTTGGCTCTTGCCTGTGTTGGAAAGTGGGTAAGAAAGGCAAGCAACAAACAACTCCTTCTGAAACAGCCCTGCTTTCTGCAAGCTGAAAACAAGCAAACCTTTCCCAAACACTGTGTGCCTCCACATCCATGGATCTTAATGAAATCTGGTACATTTTATAGCTCAGAATGATGAAGGGACACTGAGTTTAGTTATGAAAAAACTGCAAAGTTGTAAGATCTGCTTGACAATCACTACCTAAGAATGTTTCTCCTTTCAGTTGACCATCTGAATGGAAACAGCCAGTAAAAGTTAAATCTTTAGGATTCTTACTTGCCTAAGCAGCATTTACCAAATGGAAATTATCTGGAAAATGTGGAAGTGTGCCTTCTTTGTACCTTTTTTCTTCTGCGTGAGAATTTAGGAAATTCCCCAGAAGAACAGGAACAATCACCAAAAAATGACTGATTAAAGAGAAAATAAATCACGAATTTAGAGCAATTAATTGTTACATGGACATGATATAAAAGCCAAGTAATAAAGGACATTTTATTCCAAACATTCATTCTTAAATGTCTAAGCAAGAAAAGTAATGCACTCAGTTGTTTACCCCTCAGAGCAGATAATAAAGTTGCAACTCGTCACATGAATTCATGGAGTGGGTTAATACAGAGGAAATGATCTGTTGGACGCTTTATTTCTTCTGTTTTTGTACATTTCCAACTCTCCTAATTGGTGTTAGTAGTATTTATTTAGAAAACTAAGAACAAATACATTTTTATAAGATTAAATTAATGCTATTTTTTTTTCTAACTATGTATTTGCTGGATAATACACTGCACCCTTAAAACCCTTATATTTGCTGTTAAGCTAAATAACTTCCTACTGCAATCCAGCGGTTACCATAGTGCCAAACGCAGGCACTTTCTTTAATGTAGTTGGGACAAAACATCCAGATTGCTTCTTTATTCAGGCAGGAAGCACAGTAGGTGACTCAAGACTGCAGTGTGACATAATTGTGCCTTTGCAGTCATGATCATTTTTCCTTCTTTTCAAAATTTTATTTTATCCCACTCTTTAGAAAGGTAAATGTCAACCTCTAGAAATAACAGAAGGAAACAAAAAGCCATCCTAGCTTTTAACAAGGGTCTCTGACTCATTTATAGGAATCTTAGGATGCCCATGACACTGTTTCTAGCACACAAAAGCCTCATGAAAAGATGGAGAATAAACTAGAAAGGCTGTTTTATAGAACTAAAATATAGATCTTACTTTTTAACCTAGAAATTCCTCACAATTCAGCTAACACCAGGTAGTACTAAGACGTCCACCACATAAGCAAGGATAAGACAGAATTAAATATGATTTTACAGACTAGGAGTGAAGACTACTCTGTGCCAATGATATATTGATCTGAAGAGGAATTAGTGCAAACTTATTTTCAAAATATTTTACTTATGTTTTACTATGTTAACTTACTAAAATTGTTGAGTGTCTATGTTTTAGAGGTCCTATATCATGCGTCTTTATTAAGTAGAACATATATTATATAAACCCTATCACAAAATGCTTTCTAAAGTGCTATTGAAATATTGTGGAATCGGACTCTTCTCAGAGTAGACACAGGTTGCAGCAAGGAAAATTCTGGTTTGACTCAAGGAAAAAAAAACTTTGGTGCTCAACACTGGAAGAGTGAAATCACCTCCTTCAAAGTATTCACATCTCGGTGAGAGACGGTGCTGAGCAACCCGACTGAACTTTTTAGGTCCTGCTTCAAGCAGGGCTTTGGAGCAGGTGTCCATCAGAAGTCCCTTCCAGCCTAGAAGTATTCTGTGATTCTGTGACTGTAAAATCCATTAAAAATGTTAATGGATGATGTAAATATATATATTTTTATATATAACAGCTAATAGGAACCATGTAATAGCTAAACCATCTGCAAGAGGTTTTCTAAAATATATCTAAAATACATTTTAGCCAAGTGCTAAAAAATTACATTTAGATCCTTCATAAATATCTGTATCTGTTTTTTCCCCCTTCATATCTCTCTCAACCTGTGTCACTAAAGTTAATGGAAAAGTGGCAAGTAAATTGAGTCTAGAAAAAATATACCTCTAAAACCCAAGTATGTTTAATTCATAGTTATATTTTTATATATGCTTTTCATTCCTTTTTTGTTATGCTGTAGTCCTAAATATGAAATTGGAAATATATAGTCTTTCATTTGATAATAATTTCTGAGAAAAGACTTCACTTCATATGAACCACAACATGGACCTATAAGAGAACTGTTTCACTACCTATGCCTGTTTAGTATTCTTAATTATTTTCATTAAAAACCTGAAAATAATTATTTGGAACAGAGAATGGCAATGAGTTGAAAAGTGTAAATAATTCTGAGTTACAAATCAATATATTTACATATGAAAAAAAAGTAATATATTAGGACATGATTTTGCAACCCTTTATATAAGAAGAAAACTTTAGTTGTGTCTAATCTGTGCAAGTTTAGGCAGGTAAAGTTACTCACCAGCACAAATGTTCCCAAGAATAGTCTCTAAATAGATCGTAAATGACTTACAAAGTACCTACCACACGAAAGAATTGCAGCGTATCAGCGCCCACAGCTAATGCATTTCATTTACTGGAAGAATTGTACCATTCACCACAATTTCACTATACCTTTTAGTCAGTATAAATGAAATGTAAAGACAATACAGAAAATGTAGTAATGCTGATGTGGTAAAATTGTTTGACAATAATTGACTGTACTTTAATCTCAGGCCTAATTATTCCATAATTATTCAAGCATTTAATAAGGTAGTAAATTAATAGCCCATCCCTTATAATAATGAAATAGTCTTTTACTGAGTCACTGTTGAATGGCAGATCTACAACACAGGCTTTCTAAAATTCCTTTCAGTGACATTCACTTTGTGATGCTTTAGAAACCCTGAAACCACTTAAAACCCTCATCCTTTAAAAGCTGTATCACACTTCAATGGTATTTTAAGTGCGTATATTCAATGATTCAGATATTCAAACACATTTGTAGGTTTGAAGTTGCAGCCGAGTTCCTGTGAGATAAACCTATCAAAACCGGGTAGTTCTGAGAGACTCACTGAAAGCCACAGGAGCCAGGCATGTGATCTACTTTTGCAAAATCTTATTACGGTCCCAACTGCATCTTTAAAACCCTTGAAAATCTGCTCTCATGTCATTAATTCCTGTGGTTGCCAACTAAAATGCCAACGTTACAGAATACCACTTCTTTATTAGGGCTACATGGCACTCTACTGCTGTCACAGACCCAGACCACAGGCATTTGCCACAAAAATCCACAGACTTTGAAACAGTGAAAGTTGGCATAGCACTGTATTGGCACGGTATGAAGTCAACATTTAAAAAAAAACATACAGGATCTTTGAAAAGAAGTTCGTAGCTCTGGCCAAGAGAGAAGGAAGACAGTATTTTTAGTGAAATTGCTCTTGACGATGGTCGAGAGATTTAAGCAATTGCAGAAGCAGTCAGTATTTTGCAAGAAAGTGCAACACTGAACATTTGTCTCTTTTCTACAACTAGACCTAAGTAACTTGTTCGCTTTAAAACTAAATTAAATTATGCAAGCCCATATTTCAGTTTACAATACTGTAACTTGTCTCTGTTAGGTTGTTCCATTGTTGAATTACAAAATCCAAGTGAAATAGAAGTTGGAGCTCTGCAATTTACAGTGATGACACTGCAGTCCTGTTGTTTGCACTAGCATGTTAAGATACAAGTATCCCTGTGTTATAGTGAAAAGAAACATAACGTTGCTATATTGACCTGAAATGACATTTCCTACACTTACACCTCATAAGCAATGACCTTTATATTGAAGTAATTATCTTCTAGCAAGAAACATAGCAAGCAAAATTATATGTGTCTCGTAGATCTGATAGCTATTATTATTAGGCGATGCTCAATTAGATTTTCAAATTGTTTCTGTCATATATATTTCTACATTGCATGTAATAGCTGCCTTTATCTTCAACCTGTTCCAGTCTGTTAACAACATACTTCACAAAAGAAGTGGTTTTGTTTCCTTCGATAAGCTTGGGATATAACCTTCTGGGCCTGCTATGACTTGATGGCTTTATTCTTCTGTTATTTCCCCACTAGTGTTTTTTCATCCTCATCATGAAGGCAAAATTTCACTTGCTCTCATTCAGACCTTAGATAGCTCTGCGCCTACGTAAATCCTTGTTCCTAATTCCTTTTGCTAGCTTCTTGTTTTCTGTTTACGCGCCTCTCAGGCTTCTCTTCTAAATAGACCTATTGCACTCTTGTAATACCTTCTCATGCTGTTCCTTAGGCTTGCAATTCCATGCCTCTTTATCATTCACACATGTGTTTTAAATATATTGATTTAATTAAACTTTTAAAAGTGACCCATCATAAACATATTAGGCACTTTTAAACTGAGCTTATCTTTTATCACACTGCATATTGTATGCCTGGAATGTAGTTTGTGTCTGATTTAAAATGTAAGTACTTGAGCCAGAGAACCTGTCTCCTTGATTACTTGTGTTGCTGCAGAGCTTAGGGGTTGTAATGGGCCCCTTTGTAGTAGGTGGTGCACACACAGACCAAGAACAACAGCATTCTCTGTAGCATACAGCTTGCACAAGGACTGGCTGTGAATAGTAATTAAAAGAACACTATTCCCTCTCTCAGCCATCAGTTACGTGGATGTGCTGAAATTCTACAGACTTTCTGATCAGGGCTATTTTCAAAGCAGAACAAGAGTTTTACACAAAGCGCTTTCAAGCTGTATGCTTCTGTTAAATGTGGAGAGCCTGCAGCAGAGAAACCACAGCAGTGCTAGCACTGAAACAAGCCCAAATGCACTTAGGCCTCATCCTTTTAATTGTGGTTTTTTTATTTCAAATTCTCAGTTTTCTTCAGTTTCATCATATTTGTGAAATGATTTACACTTCAGTAGAGGGGGAAGCATGTACAAGCCTGAGAGGGCAGAAGAAATAAAGACTTCTTCACAGGCAAAAGGAATTTCTGGAAAGATAAAATATGTGCTTCCTGACCAAAGGAAGTATTTCTTAACTCATATATCCTGATTAGCAGCTGAAGGAAATTAAGAACAGCTTGGAGAGACTTACAGAGATGGGTAACATGTAATAAGATGGGCATGTGTATTAGGGCCGGTAATTGGAAGATGACAACCTTATACTTGTTTGCCATGAGTGTTCATATCAGTAATCAAGAGGACGTACCACCTGCAAAACAATCAAGTTTCAAACATAGTACAATGTATCACTGATACTCTGGATTTCTATTGGAGGTTGTTAATAGAATAAATAAAGTGATGTAATCAATTACAGAAATGTGTACTTACAGGTTCAATACTGTATCTTATTTCATAAAGAATTACCTCGCAGACATGTTACGTGTGACCATGCTAAATGTCCAAGAAAAGTTAACAAATAATTACAGAGAGTTTAGATCTTTCATAATAATTTGTACATAAAACCTTATTTTACAATTTTTATTAAAATCATTTACCAAATTTACTAACTTAATGAATTTAATAAACATAATTTTTTAAAATGATACTAACTTATCAGAGTATAATGAGAAATGTTTTAATGTTCAAAATGTTACCTAAATTACAATTGCAAAACTAAATTGATAACTTATTGGTAAAAATGTTGTGGCAAAAGATGAAGAAAAACTGCTTTTTGTTTTGAAAGATAAAACCTCTCGATCTTGCAACATGGCTCACAAGGGATGATGCGGTAGTCCATCATCATGGACAGAGGTCTCCAAATTTTGTATTTTTTACAGTTCCAGATGTTTGGAGCCCCAGCCATGCACTGTTTTGCTTAACACTTTCCGAATATGCAGAACTTGAGGAACAAATGAAATCCCCTGAAGGACTAGTCGAGGGCCACATGAGCTTCAGGTGGATGATGTTCTGAAAAGCATTCCAGCTTTACTTCTCTTAAAGGCCTTGGGGGAAAGTAAGTGAAAATCAGGGAGGAGGACTATAAACATGCTCAAGTGACTCGCACATGGGGTGCCAGAAAACACATCTATCACACTAATTTTTGTTTAGTATTATGTGTTTGGCAGTTGGATAATGCAGGCCTGTGATGGACTCAGGGGCACTTTATTGAACATGCCCGAGATTCCTGCCCCGCTGTTGGAGAAGATCAAAGCACAGTGAGAACTATGCCTGCCTGAATCCTTGGAATGCAGGTGAGAACAGCAAGTCCCAGCTCTCTCGCTTGCAAGGACACTCTCACTAATAAGGACCAATGGATTGAAACAGGATTCACGAGGATGTTTTGTGCCACATATGCATTAAACCCCTCCAACACGCACAAGCTGCCCCGGTGTGTTGCCTGAACTGTTTCTACACCTGTAGAACTCCCTGCCTGCAGCATTTTCACAAACTTGGCGAAGCGAGCTGCACAAGGACCTCGCACCTGGCTCTATGCCGAATCCCCCGCTATAAATGACGAGCAGGTTCCCCCGGCCCACGGGTTAAAGCTCTCGTGGGCTGGACTAATACCCCCCTCCCCGGGGTAGTCCCGGTGGCGGCGGGCCAGGCCCGCGGACCGTAGGCAGCTCGGCCTGGGTCTCTGCGGGGGGGGGCGGGGCCAAGGCGCGCGCATGCGCGATGGAGCGGCGCGCGCCGTCTCCCAGGGTACGGCGCGTCCGCGTCCCGTCGTGCCTCGCGGGCCGTTGCGTCCCCTCTGACCCGGGGCCGTTGCTCCACCATCCGGGCTCTCGGCGCCACACGGGGAAGATGGCGGCGCTGCTCCCTGCCGAGTGGATAAAGAACTGGGAGAAAGGGGGCAAGAACGAGTTGTGAGTGCGCGGTCTTGGGGCGGGGAGGCGATGGGGCGCCGCAGGCCGCCGGCCCGCGGGAAGGAGCGGGGGAGCCCGGGCCTCAGCGGCCGAGAGAGGCTGGGGGCGGGGGGGGGGGCGAGGAGGGGGGGG
>VXBO01012555.1:14550-31171 GCA_013400135.1 Rhinoptilus africanus
GTCGCTCGGGGCTGCGTCCTTGCTGCTGGGGCTTAGGGACGAAACCCTGGTCGGGCTGAGGGCCCAGGCCGCCTTCCTATCCGGCCCGGCCTCCCTTGTGGGTTGCTAACGATCTCGGCCGAAACCCGGGCCCGGTAGCTGGGCCTACCTCTCCTGGCGCCCGTTGCCCGCGCCCCGAGCGCCCCCTTCCTGCCTCAGGGTCAGATTTATCGGGCGTTGGGCTCGTCTTTAGCCGGCCCCTAGGTAATATGGAGCCCGAAGCCTTCTTGCTTCGGTGGCTTCACGGTGTTGACCTTTCTGGCAGAGATCTCGGCACCCGTTCCCACCTTTCTACCTATTTCGAGGTGACTAGCGCTGTATTCTTTGATTCAGGCAAGGTAAAATTAGCTAGTAATTTCTTTTCATCCTACAAGGTAATTTTTGTGTGCTGAGGGATCTGGTTGCAACTTCCCAGATCAGTCCAGGTGTGCTAGGAGCTTTTTCTTTCAGAGCCTTCTGTCTGTTCGTTTTAAGTAATCTTAACTTGCTAGGTCCACAGACTGTGCTGCCTGCATTGTTTCAGGACTATGTCAGTTTAGGGGCCTGTTCACTAGTTTGTCCGTTTCACGTTATTACGTGAGCTTGGACAAGTGTGTCCTGGTTACTAACTGTCTGTTTTTAAATGCCCTTATTTTAATTCTTCCATGCACTTTTGTTTTTTATTGTAATTACAAAACCCTGCAGTTTCAAGTAAGAGTGTCTGAGGATGACTCTGAGAAACGTCTCTTGGTGTTCACAGTTTCTGTTAGTTTCTTTTGTTCATCTGTTTCAAAGGTTGTACAGCTATGATAATGATCTTCCCTGTGCAGGAAGAAAAAGGTAGAGGGGTAGAGAATGGAGAACATAGAGGCTCCTTGCACAAAACACTGTTCTCCCCAAGCCCTCCATTTTGTAGTGAAGGCCCCCCCCTTTATAATAATGCTATTTTTGGCTTTGGATTGTGCTAGAACCATTACCACATTAGTGAGTAAGTTTAACATGTTTTGATGTGAATGATACAACGCCAATGAAAATCTCTTCTGTTCCTGCATTTCCAACAATAATAAGCGTGCAGGAGCCCCCAAACAGTGTTGAGATTTGCATTGCTTTTTTAATCCCTTGCTTAAGATTTTTATGGCAATAGCTGAATTTGCATCCAGCATGGCCATATTTATGCAATAAACACTAAGGCCTTTTTATTGAACTTCAGTGTTCAGAAACTTCTATATGCGTAAAAAAGAATAAAATGTATAAATGTGTAGTGACACCTTTCAGAAATGCACAAATGACTGTAACAACACAGATTGCCTTTTTATACATAACATGACCTACATGTAGATGCACTTGTTAGCTTTTTTGTAATGGTTATTAAGTAATTTTTGCTTGAAGTAGTCATATATGGCTGTTTTTTGTAACTTAACCTATTATGATCACTGAGATTGTATGGAGTTTGCATGAGGACAGAAATTTCATAGTTGATCATCTAATGGCAACTGCATTGTTTGCATTGAATTCTCAGAACTTTTAACTATGTAAAAGGCAAGTTAGCTTAGCTTTTGACCATGATAAAACCTTTTATGATTCTCCACTCCACGTAGAGCCATGTCTTAACCATGATGGGGAGAAATTGTTAATCTGCTATGGGACCAATAAAACAAAATGATAGGCTAAAATCCTATTTTTGTGGGATTTATAGTTCATTTGGAATACTGCTTAAATGCAGTTCCCAGTTCCAGGCATGATTTAAAGAGTAGGTTGCAAAAGAAGCCATGTGTTCTAAAAGAAATGTGATTGTGTCTGGGTAACAGTTGCCGGTTTTTGCAGTGATAGCTTTATAAGCGTGTGGAATGTGTACGAACTTACTTTCTAGGAGAAAAAGAATGTGCCTGTGGCCAATATTTAGAGAACTTTTTAGGAAAGTAACTTTTTGGGGGGACTCTTCAGTGTGTACCTTGCATTTCTTTTTCCAAAACTTCCTATCTCCTGTTTTACTGGAGGAAAATTGTGATGCTCTCTTTCCAAATAGAAACACATGAAATATTTTTAGGCGTTATTTAACAGAAAAGATACTTCTAATTTTTTACTTAATTATTTATCAAATATGAATATGCTCAGAAGTATGAATTAGGTCCAGGCCACAATTCCCATCTGAGGGTTTGTGGTTCAAAGTTAAGACAATGCATTGTAGCAAATCAGAAAAGTGGTGAGGGGAAGGATGCTGCAAAAGGGCAAACCTGACAATTCTACCAAATACAGGATTCTAAAAAACTTTAGAAGGTGGGTGTGGTGGTGGGTTTTTTTCAGTGGGTTGTTTTTTTCTTTTTACTCTATGGAAGCCTGGTCTAATAAAGCCTGTGCATGAAGTCAGAGAACATTCACTCTTGTATGAAGAGGTTTGTTTTGTTTTTAAACAAAGTGGTAGGCTTATTCACAGGGAGACAAATAACAACTTTATTGAAAAATGATGATTACAGGAAAAATTTTTATCAAAAAGAAAAGATTAGGTCTTATGGAAAAACATATTTATTTACTGTTGCATGAAATAGCTTACATGATCTGACTAGATCAGCCCAAGACAGCATTTTGGCAGTTACTAGTTACCTAGATAAACCCACAACTTTACGTTTTGGGGGAATATGAAACTGTATTGAGAGAAGTAAATGTTTTGGTTTTATTTGGCATTTCAGCTGCTTCTATGATTAATAATGGGTGCCTAAAATGATCTCTGTATGTTTTCTTATGTAGTCCTGAGTGGTGTGGTAGTGGTCTGCCTGGGCTTGGAAACATACAAGGCTTGTAATCTTGCTGTAGTCTGTGGGAGATACTGTCATTGGGGTAGGGGGGAAAAAAGAAAAGGTTTGATTGTTTCATAAAGAAAAGAAAATATAGGGATGTTTTAAAGGAATCCAGTAAGCAAATCAGTTTTAAACTGACCTTTTGCTGTGAAAAACCTTGTTTTTGCTAATGTGGTCAGTTTGTCATGATATAACAGTAATATCCAAAAACCAGAAGATAAAGATTTTATATGTGTCTTAGAATGTAATAATGTTAATTAGCAAGGCAGCTTCATAGAGCTTAGGTAGCAGTGACCATTCACTTCCTAGAAATTGTTCAGAGACCTTGTTCAAAACTGTAAATGCTTTGAATTTAATTCAGCTACTAATGTGTAATAATATCTAATACTAATACATAAATGTCCATCATGTGGTAGTTTCAGGTGTTCTTAGCTGCCAAAACTATAAATTGGTCAGGATGTGGTCATCTTATCTGTCACTTTCTATTTTGTCCAGACCTTTCTCTGTCTAAATACTTTTTTATTAAATTATGTGCATTTGTTTTGTTACTGCCGGATACTGTGTAGAGATGGAGTTGGAATCTGTGTGTGACTGTTTATTATGCTGATCAGTCTAGACTCCTCGTAGGCCTATTTGTATATACTTACACTGTCCTTTGTAGTGAAATTGTGGTTTGTATAGCATGTTCCACAATAAGGTGCTGGTCTAGGACTGCAGCCTATATGGATGTTTGTAATAGGCATATAATGGCAAGCACTTACTATTAGACTGATACTTTACCTCGTTTTGTTATAAATTAAACACATCGAGGACCCTCTAGTGGGGAAGTAGGGCTTTAATAATGTACTTGGCTGACAGTTTATGCAATGTGTTAAGCCTCAAGGTAAACTAAAGAAGCTTAAGATTCTGTGAATGTGGAATTTTGAGACTGGATCTTTCAAGCACTCCCAACATGTTTGTTACTTTACTTGCAGGAGGAATATTACACTGTTAGTTAAAGGGCTGAGACTCAGGAAAACAGTTCAGTTGTAGTTTTGCCATCCTGACTGTAAAATGCAATTGATTATACTTTATCTCAACTAGAGAGCTACCCGGATCAGTTAAGTTATGCATATACATAAATGTTTGCCGGCACATGCACTTCATGATAATTACTGCCTTATACTACGTGTGGGAGTGTAATTGAGGATATTGCGAGGCTTAGGTTCAGTTGCTGCCTCTGCCATGCAGACTTGTTTGATAGGTGCTTTAGAATTTGTTGTGTAAGCAAATCTACCCCATCATTCAAAAACTTATATTTTGAAACTTTGGTTTTCAGAAGTGATTCTGCGATTATTTTTGTTAACGTACTTTTGACGTTACCCTATTTTTTAATTGTATTTTACATGTATTACACAGTTTTGTCTTTGAATGAAGGTATGTAGATTTTAGTAGAGTAGGGGAGTTCTCCATCCTAAGCTTGCAGCAACGAACTACAAGATTAGTGTAGTAGAAGTTTGAAACGAACTCTTAACGGTTAAAACAACAGACAGTTTGAGTCTGTTGAACTGAAAAATGGACCTGATAAACAGTGCCTAGGACAATGGAAATGTAATTGCGAAAGCATTGTGTCTTTTTTCTGAATTGATTAATCATGCTAATATTGACATTTTTATTCTTGTGAACACCAAGCATTTTGATTTTAATTTATGATGTGCTTAGCTGGGAAGAGATGAACTAATCTCACAGCTTGTTGGTACTGGAAGGGGAGGGCTTCTGCCTGGGGTTCATTCACCAGGGCTCTCTTTGCTGCTTATTTAACCTCCTGGTAAGCTGCTTCAACTTGCAAATCTGGCAGAAGACTCTCTTTTTTTGACCAGTTTTCTGCTGGGTTTGTCAGTTTAACTGATTTAACGGATATGAGGTCTCGAACTGTACGGCCAAGAGGGGAAGAAGTATTGGTGAATGTATCCATTTATGCAGCAACAAGGCATTAAATCAGCTCAGCTCTACTGCCTGACAGCACCTTCAGAAAAGGTCAGCCTCCTTTGGAGATGGAGTTGCTGTATGAAAGAATATAAGCACAATTATGAATTTAGCATATTCTTTTCTACTACCAAAATCTATCCGTGTAGATTTTCACAAAAAGAAACTTTTACTCCCCTCTCCCCAGTTAAATAATTGGAAATGATTAAATTGGAAATTTAATTACAAATTTACATTACAATTACCAATATAAAGCAAATTGTTTTATACACCGATCTTGAATAGGGTTTCTTGTTACATTGTTCAAACAGATTTGTTGTCTTAAAGCCAAGTTGATAGTACTGTTTGGTAGTATTAAAAAAGGAACTGGAAGAGGTTAAAACTCTTATTTTATATTAAGATGTACTTAAATGAACTTTTCAGTCCAAGCAGACAGGGTTGATCCTCGCATAACCTCGTTGATGGTATCACCTTAATGACATAGGGGTCAAAGTGAGCATCTCGTCAGACAATTTTTTGGAATCCAGCATTTTGCTTTACTGATATTTGTATACAGAACTTAAAAATGAGTGCTTATAGGGTAACTCCCTTATGGGGGAGTAGTAATTAAAATTTAAGAAAATCTGATTTACAGCAAATGGATACACTCTTTGGGGACAGCTGGTAAAAAAACCCAAGCTATTATTTCTTTTTTTAAAAAGTGCACTTACCATTCATGAAAAAAATAAATTACCTATTCTCCTGTTTTCCTGTCTCTGTTCTGGTTATTTCCAAATATATTGTATTCTCTTCAGTAGCATTTAGAACATCTTAGCCATACCTTTGCTTTTTGTTGAGCTTGCATGTTTCTGCTGATTACATTACCCATGAAATTGCCCTGTTTCCAGCTGTCTTTAAAGAGTGCATATACCTTGTATTTGCTAATTATAATCCTTTGATTGCTGGAACAGTTGTTTAATGCTGCTAGGGAGGTAATAATCTGTATAGGATACAAATAGAATGAGTAAGGGATTGCTACAGAATCCTTTTTTACTGTTTATTTTTCATGATAAGCCTCTGTAATGATTATGCATACCTTCCTTATTTGAGAACATGCTTGAAAATCGCTCCCACAGGAAATTGTAGTCTTGCCATCTGATGTAGGAGTAGGATGTAGCTCTGATACTGTCATCAGTTTCTGCGTATGAAAGACTTTTTGATGAAAAATATGTGAAACTTTTGTTTGAGAATTTGCAAGTGTGGAGAAAGTTCTTAAAACACTTGTTGCTGTCTGTTATGATATAGGAAAATCACTACCTTTTTTTTAAATACTGTTGCTCTTAAATGTGAAACTGGTTTTGAAGCCTCATGCAGGGGTGACCATGGTGGTAGAGGAGAGGGAAAATCCTTGTACCTTGGAACTATGTCCACTTCTAAGCCGTCAGTGTAGTGGAGAAGCCTGCTCTTTAGGCATTTACTTTATAACACAAAGAACTATTATTTAATTTAATGAACAGCCTATACAGTATTTAGTGTACTTTTTACATATGGCTAATTTGGTTGAGGGAGCCCCAGGAGTGACTAAAGACAAAGTAACATAACAGGTCTCTGCATTCTATAGTGGAATCTCTTAAGCTAAAAGTCTGTGTTGACAATGATAAAGTATAGCATCAGGAAATTATGCACATAGTTTAATATTAAATTTTTTGCAAGCTAGATTTTGAAAAATGAGAAGCATTTCCTCATTGCTAAGAACATTAGGTTAATGCTAGCACTTCTATGCTTCCTTTTACATATTGAAATTACCTAGTGTTATCACTTCTCTGTGTGTAAGCATATGTAATGTTAGAAAGAATATTTTTTAAAGTATATGATATATCTATATGTATGAGATCTATTAGGAGTCTTGCATTTCTTTGCTGTGTAACTCTGAGTTTACTTTATGAATATTAAAATGTCAGCCATTTAAACTGCCCAAATTTAAAATTATTTTAGCTAGAACAACAACAAAAGAAGAGCCCCAAAGCATTTGTGCGTGTATGCTAATATCTTAACTATTTTTGTTTGTTCAATTTTTTTGTATTTCTTTTATTTCAGTGTGCAATTATGTCGTGCTCTCAGTGAAAACAAAAGCCATGATAATATGGGTTTCAGAGGTAAGTTGTGTAGTTTCTTGGTTGTTTTTAATTCAGTAAAAAAACCCTGGAAACAGTTGATCATGGTACCTCTGCATGGATCTACTTGGAACATTCATATACGATGACCATCAATGTGTGCTAAAGGTGAATACTACAAATAGTAGGGCAATACAGACACCCACAATAGGTTTGTTTTCTGATGTCCAACTTTCTATTCAGTGTTTCAGCTTAATACAAGCTTTTGTAAAACAACATTCTTCAGTTATGGGAGATTTTCCTTAAAAAAAAAAAGTGTTAAGCATTTTTCTTCTAATTAAATTTTACTTTTACCTTTTTGAAAGCATGTCTGTGATGAGATACAAATAAGAAAAAGTACTGGAATGTTTTCTATGTATTATATTTTTATATGCATATGTATAATGTGATATTTATGAGAATTACAAGTTCCAGATGTCTTTGTTAAGCCAAGTGCCAAGACTGAAGTTGTGTGCAGGACTGTAGTTCTTCATGCCATTTTACTATTATTCCATAAACTCTCTAGGGAAAGTGGATCATCTCTGACTATTTGCTTGTGCAAAGTCTTAAATGTTGCTCAAATTTAACTACCAGCAGTAATAAAGTAAGCCCCCTCATTGGTAAAAGAAGCATGTCCTCTTTACTTGTAGGGTGTCTGAGGTCTACAGTGTTAGTATAAATATTGCTTTAAAAGCTAGACCAAGGATTGCCGAATATGTTCCTTAATCATGTGTGTTCTTTCAACAGATATCCAACAGGCTTTGTATGAGCTTGCATACCATGTTGTCAGAGGAAACTTAAAGCATGATCAAGCTTCTAATGTTCTTGGTGATGTCATAGTAAGTGTACATTCGTAATAATTGCGTACTTACTAAATATTTAGTTTGTTACAGAAGTCCAAATGAAAATCAAGCAGGGTAATACTCAACAGGCTTGTTTTCCCATTTCTAAAAAGTCATTCTTGCAAGTCCTTTTTCTTCATTTGTGTGCACTTGAAATATATGTAGTTTGTCAGGGTTTTGTTTTCTTCCCCTACTTTTTGTGGTAATGAATAGATGTATTCATTCTAACATAAATTAAAAGTGAAATAATTTTTTAAGGGCATTTGAAGACCAAAGTTTTTAATAAATGCTAAAAATAGATTTCACTTGCTTATGCAGCATGTCTGTAATGCCACCTACTGGTTTTTGTAATTTACATCTTTCTTAGAGCGTAACAATGTGCCTGTCTGCCATTTTACTACTGAGATGTCTAAGTCCCGTGATTGCCTTTAAAATAATGCATTAGACTTTTTTTGTTTGAAAAAGGTTTTTCTTAAAATACTTTGAATAACTAGACAAAGTAGGGAAAAGACTATTTTCCTCTAAACTTCTAAGGTTGCCAAATACCGGTGTTCCTAAAAGAAAAAAAAAAACAAACCCAAAGCAAAACCCCTCAAACATTTAAAAATCCTCTGAAATGATTTCTTATTTGTAAGTTGTTAGATTGGTATATATATCGACATATAGAGAAAATGAAGAAAAAGTACGTACTGCAGTCATTTATTCTAAGATAACGTTTTTAGATTTTTAGCCTTCTGCATTGGGTTAGAGAGAAGTCAAGGCTGACTTTCTGTTCAGGTAGCATGTGATAACATTTGATCTGTAGGGAATTGTAGTTTTAGTGCCTGAGAAAGTATAGTTTATTGTACAGGCTATTGTACAGGCTGGTGCTGCTCTTCAGACAGGGAGTTCCATTGTGCTACAGAAACGGAGGTGGTAACCGGAGGGTTTTGTCCCTGGCCGCTAGATACTCTTTTAGATTATATTAAAATGTTTCGTCATTTCATTACATATCAATAATTAATACAGCATTTGTTAGATATTAGTCAATAATTGAGCCTCTTCATTATTAGTAATTTATGGCATTAATTATTAATATAATGGGTAATAATTATCACTTAATCTGAGCTTACTTTATGATGAAGTGTTTTATGTAAGAATTTTCTACATATTGGAATTTCTCTATTCACTAGGTGTGATCTTTTTCCTTTTCAGGAATTTCGGGAAGACATGCCTTCCATCCTAGCTGATGTATTCTGCATATTAGGTAAGTTGGGTTCCCTTCCTTTTCAGCGTTGTGACAGATATGGAGAAGTACATGCTTTGTGCATTTGATTGTTGACTTCAGGAAATTTCATTAGATCTGTGAAGCATGACTTCTCTTTACAAAATACATGTTGATTTTTTCCTTAGTGTATTTGTTATTTAATGTCTTTTCATTCTGCTTTTTCTGTTGTAGTTTCCAGAAGTTTACCTATTGAAGGCAGTGGAAATTGATCTGCCAAGAATAGTTACAGGAGCTAGCTTGTAAGGATGTTGGATGTTAGCTAATGGAATCAGCAATGTAGTGTTATCATTCTTAAAAGTATTTTAAATAAAAGTTGACTTACTGGTAGGTAGATCCCCCCTTCTCAGAATGTGTTGTATAAATATTTTTCTCTGTTCAGTCACTGTTACTGAAATGGAGCTTTTACTAATTGTAGAGAAATCTAAAGTCAAATGTCATCATTTGCCAAGTTACTGTCTGCCAACTGAGCAAGCTTTAAAGATTTGTGCTTATTCTGGCAATAACTTTTGGATTTTTGTATTGTAATGTTGATCCAGAGCTGTTTCTCTCATGTTTTTAGCATCTTAATCCTGTATACTTTTTCCCCAGACCATAGTTTTAACTGCTTGCAGTTTCTATCTTGTTCTATATACCTCTTTTTTTCAACAATTTTCAGCAAATTCTTTTGACAGTGCTCATCACAGATCCTAGTTTGTTCCATGTACTGAAGGAGCGTGGCATCTTCTGTGTTGTGGCTGCCTGTGCAGAGATGCATCTAATTAAGTTTGCATATGCACCCTCATTTCTGTAACATCTAAATGATGAATTCTGACTTTGTTTTATTCATAATCTTTCATTCTGTGTACTTGTATCATTTTTTGGTAGTAATTAGTTTTTATAATGCAGTATTACAGCAGATACCCTTTTGTTTTTTAAGCTGGGTTAGAAAACTTAGGTTAGTTGCTTCTTGAACTAGTTGAATAACTAAAACTAGTCTACCTGCCTACCCTTCTTTTCCTTTCTTTTTTTTTTCTTCTTCTCTTCAAGTTAGTACGTCACCAAATGCCATGCCTTCAGTAGTAGCAGAGAAACATTATGGCTAAGGAGCTAGGTTTCAGACTCTGGGAGAAAGACATTTGACAATTTCTTGCTTGCTTTTAGTGCGTTTCCTTTAACACTTTTCCCTTCTTACCAGTATTTGCTACTATCGGGATTTATTTTCTAATGTCATCATCTTGTAGTTAATGTGTTTCAATATCTGAGAATTTGATTTATCCACTTATCCACATTCCCTGGACTGATGTTTTTCTGCACATTCCTCTTTGGCTGAGAGGATTGGCTGCTAGGGTCCAGTCTGATCTGACAGGTCTGTGGCCTCTGCTGCCACCCTGCTACATCATTGCTTTTCAGCCTGTTTGGAGGTTTCTTTCTCAGACTTTTGTTGTTGATGTTTTTTCTATGGGTCTGCTTTTTCTCTGGGTGTCTGTGGGGCTGGCTTTTGTGGGCTTTTTCTTGTTTTGGTTTGTTTTTTTGGTAATGTTTGCTTTACATTCTTTTATTGAGTTTTCCACTCCTTCTGTAGCTCCTCACTTCCTTTAATGTTGTGTTTTAGACAGGCGTGCTTCCTTGGCCATTGCTTTATGGCCTCTCTTCCCACAGGAGTGAATTTATGAATTGCATTCTGTAGTTGACAATGCAAAAGAAAAGACTGGAAGCACAGAATCATAGCCAGTAAAAGACTGCAGACCAGGCATTAAATGGTAGTTACTCTGAAGACACAGGGAAAGAGACTAGAACATTGCATTAAGACTAGGATCATGCAGTTCTTTTCAGTAATTCATATTTCTCTTTCATCCTTGTTATTGATTCTTAATGCTTGCTATGAGCCTTATTGCAACAGAGAGAAGGTCAAGAAAAATTATGTCATTTCTATGGCTTCTGTTTTACTTTCTCATGAGATTTGTGAATGTTTGAGAACTGTTATCAAAATATTACATGGACCCCAAGGTGGGTAGGTAGGTAGAAAGTGGTAAGAAGCTAGTGTGTTAAAAAGAAACTATTGTGCATTGTGTTATCATTGGAATTGTCACAATAGTTATAAAAAGAAGAAACTCATAAATTCCACAAGTAGTGATTTCTTTTTTCCTTTTTTCCATTTTCTTCTACACTAGATATTGAAACAAGTTGTTTAGAAGAAAAGAGCAAGAGGGATCATTTTACCCAACTGGTATTAGCCTGTTTGGTAAGTTGCACTTTAGAAAGTAAAGTATATGTTAAAAAAAAAAGTATATGCCAAAATATGGAAAAAAAAAAATCAGAGCATTTTGAAGCTTGCTTTTTTGCTTTGTTTTGAGGAAATAACAATTAGAATGTCTTAACAAATTCCCAAATAATTTTAAAATGCATCTTCAAAGTGTTATGGTAGACTAATATAGTTGTGCCTTGAATTCTTTTAAAGGCCTTTGAGAGAACTTAAATTTTTTCCTTTTGTCAGTTCAATGGAAATTTTGCCTCTGAAGTATGTTTTGAGTTGGACTTTTCCTTTATGCAACCTCCTCTGTCTTTAGAAGTGGCATTCCTAACCACATGGAATAAGCTTGATTTGTAGGAAAATTCAGCATATGAAAATAAGGCTTTTCTCCCAGAATATGGGAGAGGATGGGTGTAAGCTTTGTAAAGATGCAGTTCTTGGTGGTAATATCCCTAGATGCTATGCAATGTCTGGTTTGTAACCAGCAATTAGGCGCTAGGGCTTGTTTCTTCAAAGTGGTCTTGTGTATAAAATCTACCACTGTAAAATTCCAACTTCAGTGAAGTAGTTTCTCAGTTTTGCCAGCTTCTATGTTTGAAGCAGAATGCATTTAGTATTGTGCTATGTGATGGCATTTGAACTGTGTTTTTTTTTTGTAGTCAGAACGTGTATGTTGCCTAAAGTAATAATCAGATGGTTTCTAGGTCTTTGTAATTGACAAACTTGATGTATGTTTTTGCTGTCTTTTAGTATCTTGTATCTGACACTGTCCTAAAGGAGCGTTTAGATCCAGAGACATTGGAGTCATTAGGACTTATCAAGCAGTCTCAACAGTTCAATCAGAAATCTGTTAAAATAAAGACAAAACTATTGTAAGTTTTGGGGTGACGGTTGTTTGGGGAGTGGGTGGTGAGGGGCAAAGGCAATTAATCTGATAACAATGTTTGCTAAGTGTGTAATGTTTCTTTTAATAAAAATACTATTTTCCATAGGAAATGTGATTTATTGCACTTCAACTTGTCAGTGACAAAAGAACTTTGTTAGCCCTCTTAGTTTTCAAACTCTTAAGAAACATAAAATCTTCTTTAATGTCAGCTATTGCTTCGACTTTTGCTACAGTGATTCCCTATATGCAGATTAAATATTTAATATTTAATTTTAGTTGAGAAAAATGTGAACTTACAGAGTACAAGAAAATGAATTCCTGCTGTTGTATTAGTTAAGCATAGGCATTTATTTTCATAAATAAGCAAATAGTTATATTAGTTTTGTCAACACAGGATATATTTTTGTGCTGTACATGTGGTTTTTGTCTTTGCATCCAGTGTTTCTGTCTCAATCTCAAAGAACACCCTTTGAAATTAGAATAGGTCCTTAAGCATGGACTCTTGCACAGCACTTCTCCAGCATAGTATGTAAGAACAAGCTTTACTGTTAAGTATAAGCATAATCCTGCTTTTAAATGGTCTGCTTGTGAAATTTGTTTGGAGAATGCTCGCTACCTTGCAGGTATTCATTGTACTGCATAATTTTTGCAACAGCTCAAGTAAATGACAAGTTCTTAAAAATATGTTGAAAATTAGGATTTTGTAGAACAAATTTAATATTGATAAGAGCATAAATAAGCTTAACTGTGGACATGTGTTACACAATAGTGTGTAATTTCTGTTTATTTGCAGTTATAAGCAGCAGAAGTTTAATTTGTTAAGAGAGGAGAATGAAGGTTATGCAAAGCTCATTGCAGAACTTGGGCAAGACTTATCTGGAAATATCACGAGTGATTTAATCCTTGAAAATATCAAATCTTTAATAGGTAAGGTATTTGTTTTAAGGAATGTGAGTACTGGTTTTCCTACATGGTCTTATGACTACATAGAGTGGCTTTAGACTGCTGTTTGAGATATCTGTGGATGAAATATGTCATGCAGGTGTGTAGTATTATAGTAACACACGTATTGGTAGATTACCCTGGACAGAATTACGACATTTGGAAGTTCCTGTTTCTGTGGCAAAATTAATTTTGGGAATGTTATGTATTTAAACTTAATTTACATACTGAATTTATGGCACAACCTCAAATATGCATGCGGTGATTTTGGTTCACTTCAGCAGTATTTGTTGAGACTCTGCTTGTCATCTCTTAGCAGGCAGATTGAAGTGTAACAAAGCAATGCATTTTGCTATTTTAAGGTACTCAATTCTTAATGCATGAGTACTCTTTTAGTCTTAAAGAAGTTCAACAAGTGATACCTTATGAAGAGAAATGAGAAGTACTGAATGTTTTTCCTTTATGTAATTCTGTTTGATTTGTCCATATTTCTAAGCCAAATCTTTGCAAGACTGTCACAGACAAAGTGCAAAATGCACTAAAACCAGGAAATAACTGCAATTCCCCTTTTTGAATAAAGAGTTTTACACAAAATATAGATGCTTGCCCCACTGCCTGTTTCACATGGCAGCAGTGCAATAATGGTCAAAAAGCTATGCTGCTATTTTATAAAAGATAATTTTTCATCTATCACAGAATTTCGACTGAGACTATGAAATCCCTGTAATAAAGTTACTACTTTTGTAAGAGACCTAGAGAAGAAGATATTTTTGCTAGCTATTACAGTAAAAAAGATGTGCTCAGTTCGAGGAGTTTCACAACAAAACATTTTTGTCGTCTGGACTTTCAGGAATTGCAAATAGACTTCCTATAAATTGTCAATTCTTTTAAAGTGCTGACTTGCAGTAGGTCCTGGTGTAGTGGAAATGGCTTTTGGACAGGAAAGAGTGATGCAGTTGTATATCTGCACAGTGGATGTGCTTGGAATAAAACTTCTCATGGCACAGCGAACTTTTGATATAAGTAGTATTTCTGTCTCAAGCATATCTCCTGGAGTTTTGGTGGAAAAGTTGATATAGTAAAATACAGATACAATTACAACATTGGCTTAAGCTGATCTATGTCCTTGCTCTTGCTCCCCTCAAAATAAGCAAACTGTTCGCCCTAGTGCTAGCAACAACACTGAATTGACAGGACAGTACAAGGTGGATCGGGGTCTAGCTCAAACCAGAACAATTTTTGGTGTGTAAAGCAATTAGTTTCCAGCTGTCTGATTTGTGTGACAGCATGCATGTGTGCCATGCAAGGAGAGAGGAAGCAGCCCGTGCCTTTTGCTGGTACCATGGTATTAGTGAGGTTTGGTTTTTACTTATTAAATGCTTGTCTTAAAATGATAATTTCTAATACTTCTATAACCTAAATGGAAAGTCCTGTTTAGTATCTTTGCCTAGTTCAATTTTCAGTGTACGGTACAGAACTTGTATTTACAGATGATTCAGATTGTTGTGCAGTAAATAAATCTAGGCTCAATTTTAACTGAAAAGAATTAACTTCAAAAACTAATGCATTTGTGGTTTGTTAACAGAATGAAGACAAAAAGTACTGATGTTAAGTTTTTCTTCTCTGTTCTTCTCCACTAGGATGTTTTAACCTTGATCCTAACAGAGTTTTGGATATTATCCTAGAGGTCTATGAGTGCAGGCCTGAGTATGATGACTTCTTTGTACCACTTATAGAGTCTTACATGTACATGTGTGAACCTCAAACTCTATGCCATATCCTTGGGTTCAAATTCAAATTTTATCAGGTAATGTATTTCCATTCTTAATTTTTCGGTTTGGTGTTTGTTTGTTACTCAGCGTTGAACTGCAGTCAGTGGTAACAGTTTTTTCCTGTAAATGTTTTTGGTTTTTTTAACATAAAAATTGATTTCTAAATTGTAAAGTTCCAGTATTAAGAGCAATAATTTAATTATTTGAGTGGAAGTCTCTGACATATTTTAGAGGAGAATGCTTAGGATTGGCATTAAAGAAGAGGTTGTACATTATAAACAAAGACTTATCCCCAGGAGTGAAGAGCATGTTTGCAAGAGAGTCATGGTTGATGTTTGGTAAAATATTCAAGGGTTTTTAAAATGTATGGTTAGTAATTGCATACAAGCACCATAAGGTGTGAAGATAACTGAATGGGGTTTTTTCCTGAAAGTTCAGATTGTGTATTAGTTAAGTATAGTGGCTTTGTAGTAATAGCAATTAAATAACATTGTAACATGGAGAACTGTGGGTTAATACCTCTCATCTGAACTTTGAATGGTTTCTTTTCTGTTTCATGACCTTCTGCAGTGGTCTGTTTGCCTTTTTTCTTAAATACGCCATCTTTTCTCTCTTAGGATCCAAGTGGTGAGACACCTTCCTCCTTATACAGAGTTGCTGCTGTCCTTTTGCAACATAATCTCATAGATTTGGAAGATCTTTATGTTCATGTAAGTGACAGTGCTATTCTGTCAAATACCGAAACTAAGAAAATTTTAAAAAGACAGACACTTTATCCTATTCCCAAAGCTTCAGATTTAAGACATAATGTTTAATGCCTGTATATGTACGTGTTTTTGTCTCTTTAAAATTTCCAGCAATTCCTAATGCCTCATATTCAAATAAACACACATTGAAATGTGAATGCTGTAATACTTTCTTTGAATTATCTGTGTAGCACCCTTTGGATTGTTTATCTCTTGCCTGAACAGGAAATAAGAGGTAAATGCCTGAGTTTGCATTAAATGCCCAAGTTAAGTTCCTTAAGAACTCAACCCTTTTGAGTGTTCTGCCTTACAAGATGAATTTTTGAAAAAATTGGTAGGACAACGGCTCATAACATTATTTGTTTAGTTTAATTGTAGGATTTTTTTTAAACTCTTACATATTCCTGAATAGGCCTCTCATTCCAGCTACAAGAATTCTGACAATTTGTTAGGTTGAAAGAGGAAAGTGGAGTTATGTGTGCAGACTTAATCAGAGAGACTTATCCTCTCCAGTGTGACAGACTTAGCAACCAACGTACCAATTTGGCAGATGATAAAACAGAATGTTGCAGTTATAAAAATAATTTTATGTTATACACCACTTTTTAATTTCAGAATATCCATAGATATTTTAAGGCTCAACTCTTACACTGAAATCAAGGAATGAGCTCTAGTTACAGCTATGGAAGTTTTGGAATGTAGTCCTGCCCTTCATTTGTGTGGCAGTTAATAATGTTAGTCACAATCTGATTTGTCAATAACTGGCTTTGTAGGAGTATTTTGGCTAAAAATGTGTTGGGTGGAGCAAGAGTAGGAGTGCGTGTCTCAGGTAATCGGTGTGGAGAGAAAAAAAATGCTTAGACTCAGAATTACAATGGCCTGTGTGATCTCAACTCAGAACTGTGTAGGTATGGGCATGTTTTTTGACAGTCTCACAACTAGAATGGTCCCTGCATTCATTTATACTGGTCAACTTTGTCATTGTCGTGATTTGGGCTGGACTGGCAACTGAATGAAAGAAGGATG
>VXBO01012556.1:0-14455 GCA_013400135.1 Rhinoptilus africanus
TTTAAAATAAAATAATAATAATATTGGCTTAGTATTATGGAAAAATCAGTTTCAGAGTGTGTCTTGTAAGGACAAATTGTTAAATGCAGAAATCAAAGAAAGCGTTCTTTATCAGTAGCGCAGTTAAAATCCACCAGAACTGCTGAGACTGAAAATAAAATTATCAATAATATTTATATGGAAAGAGACATTTCAAGCATTGATAATGAATATAGCAGGTTCTTGTGTTGCACAACTCTTCGTGACAACTAAGTTTCTTTTACAGTGGAGAGATTTCCAGGTAGTCTAGCGTCATTGTAGCTGGTTTATATCATTTCCAGGCTCAAAGCTGAATATTCATCAAAGGTTTTAGTTAGGGGGTGTTTTGTGGTGGGAATAGCCAGAGACTATCTTCTCTTAATGTCTTTTTTGAAATATTTGTGAGCATAAAAAACCCAAACACGTTCACATTATTATTGCCAATGTTCTTTTTTTGATGAAATCTGCGTTAGCCTCAGTAACAGTAAAGTACAAAAACAGGTGAGCAGATGAAAACAGTAGCATTAATTCTTGCTTTGGTACCAAA
This sequence comes from Rhinoptilus africanus, assembly GCA_013400135.1. Classification (NCBI taxonomy): domain Eukaryota; kingdom Metazoa; phylum Chordata; class Aves; order Charadriiformes; family Glareolidae; genus Rhinoptilus; species Rhinoptilus africanus. The sequence goes on from VXBO01012556.1 coordinate 566, forward strand.
ATTATTTTGGTATTGAACTCTTTGACTGAATTTTTTTTTATCAAAGCAACAAAGAATCCTTGGAACTAAAGAAATCACACATTTAACATTAAGAATGTGCTGAAAAATATAATTTTATCCTTGAACCAAAAAGAAAAAAATATTGAATCAAGGCTTAAATTCTATAGAACTAAAAACTAGAATGCTCCAGAAGCCTGAAAAAATTCCTATTGATTTTGAAGACGGAACGACACTGAAGCAAAATAAGATCTTAGCTGGCAGAAGTTTTCCAGAATAAAATGTATATGTGAGAGATGACGTGAGTACTGTGAGTAGCTGGATTGAAAACATATAGAATAAAGAGCAGCTTACAACACTGTTTCAGAAACAGGAAAAGGCATCTGGGTTTTAAATAATCATGATGAAGAAAGGAGGCAAATTTCAAATCTGTTCAAAGAGATGGCTTTTTGGCAACTTTCTAGGGTGGTTCCTCAGCCACAGCTCCTCCTCTTATTATCCTATATCTATTGATTTTCAACAGTAAACACCTGCCAAAATCAACCTGAAGTCTATTTTAGACACAAAATATAAGACTATCAACTGAGTTAGAAGAGCAAACACAACAAAATGCTTTGAAAATTTCAAGAACCATGGTATTTTGGATTCTATCCATATGAAATACTGCTCTTTTTCAAATACATGAGAGCATTTACTGGTATTGAACAACTCTGGGAATTGTCACTGTCATGAAGGAGATTACTGTCTTGCACTCTCCTTATGGAATTTTCAACTTCTGAACCAGCCTGTGACTAAACTTTTATAATGAAAAACGTTTGCAGTACTAATACTGAGCTCATTTGTCTCTTAAATGCTAAATGAACTTTAACCTTATGAATCTAAAAATTCTTCTGTAGAAACAAAAATCTGAGCATTTATACATAGAAATATAAAATATTGGACTTACTAGTATCCAAGTAAAACACTGTCTGTGGAACAGAAAATGAACAGGTGATAGTACTATTTGCATCTTTCTCTTTTCCTTTTAATCTTGCTATATTCATTCTGGCAGGTTTATTTTCAGACACATTAATAGAATCCAAAGAAACAGTCCCTCCCAAAGCTAATTTACTCTAGGGAAACCACTACTGTCTGTTACTCCAAAACTGGAATTTTGTAACTAGATTGATGTGAACATATGTTTTATCAGGTAAAAAGAGATGTGTTTAAACATTAAATAATACCCAGTTCTGCATGCTTTGAATGTCTTAGTCATCATTATAAACAACTGCATTTCAGAATTCAGGATGTTGAGGAAGGAAGAATCAGTTCCCTGAAAGAATAACTTATTATTAAATAATAATAAGACTCTGTTGACTGTTAAAGAACATATGTTTGTGCATGCTTCTTTGAGTAACATGAGTGAGGACAATGGGCACAAACTAAAACACAGGAAGTGTCACCTGAACATCAACATAGACTTTTTTACCAGGAGTGTGACTGAGCACTGGCACAGGTTCCCCAAAGAAGTTGTGTAGTCTTCCTCCTTGGAGATATTCAAAAGCTGCCTGGACTTGCCCCTGGGCAACCAGCTTTAGGTGTCCCTGCTTGAGCAGGGAGGCCGGAGAGGATGACCATCACAGGTTTTTTCCAAACTCAACCATTCTCTGATTGTGTGTGATTCTGTGTATATCATAGTTTATGCTTCTATTTTTCCGCCCTTACTGGAAACTCCTATTTGGTCTTTGTTTCCATAACGCTTCAAAAAGGGTGGGCAACTAATAATTAACTAGAGCAATTCTTTTTAAGCCATAATGCAAGATAAAGAGATAAATAAATCTGTATATCATTTATCTGTCACCATTTTCAATATCTTCATCTGCAGTGAAAACTCTTAAGATTGAGTGAAAAACTAGATAATTCTCATTAGTACCTATTTTGGCTGAAAATAAAAAAAAACCTGTTTTGTTTTTCAAATAATCTTTTTAGGTACTACAGTAAAATATGAGCAGTGAAGACACAGTTTATCTGTCTCTTGTTTCATGTTCCTCTAATGCTATATTATGAAAAATACTTCCAGAAGTTCAATTCAAGACAAAAGTATTTTTCAAAATTATAGTACTTATTTTAATATTTTGCATTGGAAATTCTATGAAAGTTCATCTGGATTGATTTGGAAAACCAGCCAAGGCCTAATTCTAAGGTTTTTCTATCTGTTTTCCACATGACAACCTTATTACCTTACTATTTTTTGAGTTTCAATTAATACTAATCAATCTCAAGATATCTTTCAAAAATAATAATTTTAAAAGTTTTTATTTTAAGCCAATCCAGACTTATCCTTATCTAAACCTTTAATGAGAATGGACAGAAGTCCTCATTTACATTCAATTTGACTTTAACTGATGTTCATTGATCAGATTCTGTCCTGAACTGTTTCTATGATAATAATAACAGTAGGGAGTTCTTGGTGTGGTTTTTCCACATACACATGGAATATTATAACAATGGAAGCAGCCTGTACACTAACATAAAAAATCTGAAGCTACTTTAAATTAAATCAGTAAACCAGAAAAATAATTAATTCATCTCAGTTCCTAAGTGATTAGTTCCAATTCTACTGTCAGTGTATAAAAATACGCTTCATTCTGAAGAGCATTACCCAAGTGGCAACTTTTTCTGAGCATTTTCAAAGACAAGTCAAAATCTGACTGCATATAAAGTCCAAATTTTCTCCTCTACAGGAAACAGACCCCCCTGCATTATGTTTGAGATGTGTTAGCAGAAAATGGTTGGGATATTTTAGGGCTTTCATTGTGTATTACTACTTCAGTAGAGTTAGAGACATTGCAGAATTGCCCCTGAGTCAAAACTAATGACCAAATTTTCACTTCTGTACCTGATTTATCTTCAGTAGCACTCTCCTGGCCAGCATTTATTCTCCAGGGCAAACCCAGCTGTACTTGCTCCTAAATGTTAATATGATATCGTCCTGTGACTGACTTAATGCATGCCAGACAGGATTCTTGCCTAGGAACAATCCCAGGGTTCTGTCCTAAGAGAGTCCCTGGATCATTTCTTGAAAGGTCATGATGTATGTCTCTGACATAAGGCAGGCAGGGCTTTTTTCTCTCAGAAAGCTCTTGTCATTCATATTTCACCAGTTACAGAGAAAAGGGTTTGGGGCAAAAAGCATCACCATTCATATGTTCCTTCAATAAATTTAGGATCAGTTACATGTGAATTTTCCAGAAAAACAGAAAATATTTATTTTGAAATACTTTCTTTCCCTGTGGTGAGAACATTTTTTCAGGTTGTCAGTTCATACCTTATTACATCAATTTCAGAACTGAATATGCTGTTATTTGTAGTGACACTAGCACCTGAAAAAAGCATAGATAAGCACACTTAGAAGATTCGCTTGCTTTTCTTGAGATCTGAAACATGATTTTCCTTTAGTGCAGCATTTTAAAGGTTTTCACGTGGATGCTTCATACTTTGAATGTTTATATCTATAAATGCAATTTCTGTGGAATGTAATTAAACATAGTAAGGTGGAAGTCCATTTTATTACACAAAGGAAGACTTTTGGAGCACAAATGAGACATAAGCTTTCCCTTTTCTCTCAGTGAAAGACTCACGTGTCTTTCTTTTGGATTTCTTATAAGCCCTCTTTAAGTACTGAAAGGCCCCAACAAGGTCTCCCCAGAAGCTTCTCTTCTCTAGGCAGAACAACCCCAGCTCTCTCAGCCTGTCCTCACAGGAGAAGTGCCCCAGCCCTCTGAGCATCTTTGTGGTCCTCCTCTGGACCCGCTCCAACAGCTCTATGTCTTTCCTGTGCTGAGGGCTCCAGAGCTGGACACAATGCCCCAGGAGGGGTCTCACCAGAGCAGAGTAGAGGGACACAATCACCTCCTTCTACCTGCGTAGCTCATCTGCAGCTTTTTATCCGCCTGTACCCCAAAGCCCTTCTCCGTAGGGCTGCTTTCAATCCCTTCATCCCCCAGCCTGTATTGATACTGGGGGTTGCTCCGATCCTTGTGCAGGACCTTGCATTAAAAGGACTTCTGTCTACTTCTACTGTTGATTCTCCATAAAGTCATACAAAGTTTCCCTTATTGAAGCATGTTGCAGTGGAATAGGAGCATGCTCTACTTGATCATGCTTGTGGAATGTCTTTTGTAAAAAGAAAATATTTTGGAAGCTACATCCATGGAATGAACACGGATTCCAAATCTGATTCTGTCCAGTGAAGATGCTAATCAGATATGTACTTAAATGATTGAGTAGAAAGGAAATCCAGAACTCAGCCGAGTCAGTGCTGAATTCTTTCAAGTTGCCAATGGTTTGGTAAGATATTTTCCTGCCAGCAGCAATAGGATCATAAGTTCGGCTTATTTCTGTAGCAACTGGCTTGATGTTACTGAGATTCACTGAGTTAGTGATAAATACAAGATCAGCTGTAACCTTAGAAACCAAGAGAAACAAAGAGACTGGAGCAAGTAAGAATATTTCTAAAGGCAGAGGAAGATAGTGGCATCTTTGTAACATAACAATGAACTGATCTTCACTATTAGAAGTTCTTCCCTCTAGCATTAATTGAGTCTTGTAACTGAACATCTTATTTAGGCACCGACTCCTATGCACCAGACTAAACAGCTGCATCAGTTTAAGGCATAAACCCCTCATCTTCCTGCTTTGTTTTTCTGCCAGAAGTTATGCAATGGGACTGAAGTAATAGAAGCAAATGTGTTTATGGTGCAACTCCACCACTTCTAGCTTCCGAGGAGCAAACACATATTTCTTCTGTCACCCCTTTTCAAGTTGTCCAGCAAAGTGGTAAGGTAAAAATTGTCTCAAACCACCACAACTAAAGTTGCCAAAGGTTTCGGTCTTATTATTTTTAGTGACTCATATAAGTCCCTTTATTGTTAATCCTTTTTTTAATGTTCCACATTTTGTGTTTTTTCTCTTGGTACATAAAACATCAGTCCTGGTTGCAGTTTTCACCAAAAGGATCCAATAACAGCACAACTCAGAAGAAAGGAAATTTCCAATATAATTTATGCAGGGCTGTTTTCTCTGATATTACAATCAGAAAATTAATAAAAACTCTGTTTATATATCCTTTCAAACTCCTTAGGCACTTTATGAGAAACAGGGACAAATCAGTGTTGTTTCTATCCTCTATTTTTTCTCTCATTCAGCTACCAAGAAGTCAACTTCCAAAATTAAATGACATGTAGCCCCTCTCAATTAAAAGTGAAGAGGTACACCAGGAATTTGCCAAGGAAAGAGAAAAAACTGAAGATGGTGAGCTGTTGTCTCGAAGTCTTAAGTCTTATTTCATTCTTGGAATACCTACATTTTCATAAACAAGATTGATGATATATTCAGGGCCTTGTTGCCACAGATTTAAAGCACTTGGACAAAATGAAACACATCAAGCCAGGTCCTAACCAGTATTTCAAGGAAGCAACAACAGCTTATGCCAGCTCAACATGTAATATTTCCTTTGGATGTTTTTGAGCATAATTTACAGCTTTTGTTTGGACATCTAGTGTTTTTCTGCCCTCAAAGTGCAGCTAAACTAGCCTGTTAATATCAGAAGATGAGGAAAAGAAAATATGTCTCACAAGTGTGTTCAAACCTGCTCCTGCAAGAGACGCTCAGAATAACTGAATGTGAATTTATGTGTTCTCCTGCTTCCTTTATATGAAATTGCTTAGAAACGGAACGTAGTTGAAACAAACACTTCAGTGAGCTCCTTGAAATGACCCAAAGCCAGACATTTTTTTTTGCTAAGGGGCTGCAAATACTTAGGTCGCATTACAGTTGATAGCAGTTTGTTTTGTTTGTCTGCCATAGCTGCAGATGACAGAGATCCAAAACCCATTGACTTGAATAGGCTTTGGATTGACTGTGGGGAAAGGATTTCCACTGTAGATAGGAATGCTCAAAACATAATCATTTAAGGCTCCAGTTTCAGAAAAATGATTCCAGCCTCTCTCTCTCTGTCTTGCACACACACATTTGCTAAGGATCAAATTCTCTCTCCTTTGTTCATGTTAGATAACTATAAAATCACTGAAACCATTCAAAGAGCAAGGTACAATCCATTGTGAATAAAGCCTTAAATACTTGCCTAGAGGTGGGAATTTTCCTTCAGGCCTTGTTGAAAAGCTATCAGGCACACCTTCAAATGAGGTCAGCAGATTCCCATGTGTTCTTACATGCAACATTGTCATCAAAATCCCATTTGTATTAAAATCACATTAGGTTGCAAAGTCAGGTACTCCATGGCTAGGGTATGTCAGAACTGGAGCTGCCCTTTCTTCGCCAGATAGAAACAACCTAGCCTCAGGCTGGCTGTGCTTTTCCAGGACTATAACTCACGCACAGAGAATGACTGGTCCAGACAGCACTCACCAACACATGCATGTCTCAGACTTCCTCAGAACAGCTGAAAACAGGATTGATTCAGTTACCAAGAGGACCGAGGCGCAGCAGCCAAGTAGCTTGCTGCTATCAATCATTTATTTTCAACTTTCAAAAGAAAAGAAATAATTTAAGAGGGCCAGGGGTGCATGAGAGGAGGAGAGTAATGGGGAGGGAGAGAGGAAGAGTGAGAAAGGAAAGGGAGCTCTGACTCAGTCAGTGAATCACTTTTTTTTCTGTGAAAAAAAGTTCAGACTTAACATGAACAACTGAAGATCATCTGAAATGATATCTTATGTATCCCAAGGAGACAAATGATAATTTTCAGTTTCATCTTTTTTTGCTGTGATAATCCGAAATGGTAATAGTTCTGAGATTCATTAAATCCACAAATTTCTATGTTAACCAGATCTATCAAGGTAGTACATAAATTAACTTGGAACAGGAAAAAAAGGAAGAAATTAGTTAAGTTTTGCAAACAGATAGATGAATTTTCATGCTGAATGCAATCAGTGCAATTTCCAGAATTACCTTAAGTACAGGTTGCTTAAAGTCCCATCCAGCCTGGTCTTGAACGCTTCCAGGGAAGGAGCATCCAGAACTTCCCTCAGACACCTGTTCCAGTGTCTCACCACCCTCCTACTAAGGAATTTCTTCCTAATATCTAATGTAAATCTCCCCTCTTTCAGTTTAAAACAATTACCCCTCATCCTATCATTACATTCCCTGATAAAGAGCCCCCACTTTTCCTGTAGGCCTCCTTTAGGTACTTCAGGGTCTTATTTTCTGAACCTCAGTAGGATTCAAACTTAGAATAGGTGTAAAGTTTCTCTGCAGAGGCATCAAGGCAGCTCTGTGAAATCATAGCAGTGGAATATGTGTCACTGCAGCATTTGGGGACTGAAAATCAAAATATCCCCCACATGACGATCACCAAAGTTAAAAACCAATAGAGCTGTAGATTCTAGAACTAAATTTCTTTCTGCAGATTTTACCTACAACCTCAACTTGGCATTAAAGCAATTTTTGAAGCCTAATTCTAATTCACTCATGAATTAATCACCTTTATTCTCTCTATTAGGATCTGTTAGCAATTTAAATATATTTTTAAGTAACTAAGGTGGGAACAGGTGTCAAAATTTCAGTTTACATATTTCAGTTCATAGATGTTTTCCACCATTTTAGACTGCTAAGATTTGTGGTTTTATTCAGAATTCTTTGTGAAAACTTTCTTCTAAAATATAAATTTCCTGCAGTCCTTTTTTTTTTTTTTCCATTTCTAAATCTTTATAAAAATATATGCCACAAGTATACTCCAATTCTTATCACCTCTCTCAGTAAAATAAAAGGAATGGATTGTGATAACATTAAAAACTTATGTGTTCTTATTCTATCCATTATTTTGTGGAATAGCACAGTATTCGAAACAAAAGTTTCTCAATTTAAAGCCAATGTATTTGTTGTATCCTGGTGACAGTTAATATTATAAAGACACATGCTGTCAGTACTATGGACTACATATGAATTAAACATCTGACTAGTATTATAACATCAATATAAAAAAGCTATTAGAGCATCAAATTATCATCTTGCAAAGCGCAGAGACTCATCCTGCCTCTGGGGACTTTCAGATATTAGACTGATGCAATACTTGTTCTGAGCCAAGTAAACCTTGTGCTACTTTCTTTGTTTCATTATGTATAAATACGTACATGCATTGTTTATAGGCTGTGTAAACTAAGCAAGACCAGGTCTGATTCACAGCTGTGAAATTAATCATGGTCTATGTACAGGGGATTTCAGGGAAAATTGTTTTATATCAGTACGCTGACCCTTCACAGAGTTCTTTTTCTTGTGTGGTAAAGCTCTAAGGCCAGGCAGCATAACTGGGAAATTAAATCTAAAATTATGTAATAGGCTCAAAGAAAAAAAGATTAAAGGTACAAGCAAATAAATTAGCACAATAACTTAATACATATATTGAAACAGAAACGTACAGCCTTCAAAACATTTACCCTACAAACTACTCCTTCAGCAATCTCCTTCTCTGATGCAGATAAGCAACGCACAGCAATGGAAAGTCCACTGTCCTGCCTGAGTGCACTGGTTCCAGGAGCTCCAACAGAAAAAGATCAGTTGGTGCCTCTCAAAGTGTGAAGCCAGATTAGCCCGTGAACAGCTTCTGTGCATCATAAGAGCAGCAAATGCTTTTACTTGTTCATAGCCTGAATTGCCCTTCATAAGGTCGTGCCTTTGGTGATTTTCTAAAATTACCAAGAGGCAGCACAAACCAACGGGGTTAAAATTTGTCTTTCTTTTACAATTAGTGAAATAAAACCTTAGGTTCTGAACACAAAGAATATTTTTTAGTAAAGTAACATCTATATCTTTCAAATGTGGAATAAGTTCTACTTCCAGATATATGTTGTGTGGGATTGTTGGAAGAAAATCAACAATCAACAAGGACGCAGTAGGATTCATTGTTAGCGCCTTATAACACCACAGAAAATGCATGCCACAAGACCTATGGGACTGATGTTCTCCTGGAACAGAAGCTATGGACTGAGTAGGATCTCCATAGCACTGGAAATGACACTAGACATTGAAGACAACTGAGTCTTGCACATTGGTTCTTCACTTTTTCCAAAGAAATCTAGAGACCTCTCCAGATGTTGGGTGGCACAATCCCCAGCAACTTGTACAAAATACATTCTTTCTTCACTCTTCTTTTTCACCCTTCCACTAAAGAAAGACTTGTTCAGAGGCACTCTGGATCAGGGGCTTTTCTCCAGTAACAATCCTAGGTGGAACAGTAGAATAAAGGATGAGTAGCTTCAGAGAAGATCCAGTCAGCCTGCATTGCACACTTAGCAGGCTGACCCAGACTAAACAAAAATAGCCAACAGATGGAGTCAGGTATCTCTGAACAGTAATTCTGAAAGTTTATGTACTGAGCAAAGGTCCAGTAGTCACAGGACTTTTATGTCCCTCTGCTTGAGATCCACATCCTAAACCACTCTCCAGAGCCAGGTGGTTAGCATCTTTCTAAGAAATCCTGGGAAGAGATCCCTCAAAAAAACAGTTGCACCAACAAGATGCCAGTCATTCCTCTCCCTAACCACTAATTACAAATTAGACCTTCTTTCTGCTTGCTCAGATTCCAACATCTTTCTTTTTGTACTCAGGGGGAGGCTACCAGCATGTAGGATTCTCTCTTAGCCTTCATTTTAGTACTGTCTTTCACTTAGGACAGATTAGACATACAAAGACTGGTGGGAATGGTCTCACACATATATTCACCCAGTATATCCACATAATGCTCACGGAGTATTATGTGAAATAGAGAAAATCATTCCACTAACAGCTATGTTTAAAAAAAACAAACAATTTGGCACCTAAGCTCAGAAAAGTGTTTAAAGCACCAAACTGTGATTTCATTGGCATTTTTAACTGAAGCCTTGAGACGTACACTGAAAGACTTTGGTGCAAGAAGCTCAAACAAACTTTTGTCTAGCATTTTTTATTAACTGTCTTAGTGCTGTAGAGCCTGTTTCAGAGACTATCTCCAACTGTGTACATAGGATACAGAGCACAAATCCAACTCCACACTGTGAATGCCACCCCCATCTTTATGGTGCCTGAATTTTAGGCAGTGCAGTGCTAAGCTGAATCAGCCCCTAACTGTTACCTGAAATTCAAGAAAAACGAAGAAAAATAAAAACAAACAAACAAAAAGAGACTCATTGACCATTGGACTTCAGCACATCTAAGCATTTTTGAGAATAAAACTTTTGATATTAATTCTCTGTTTAACTTTTTTTACATGAAGATCTAGATTCCTGGTTGCAGAATAGTAGAGTGGAAAGGATCTTAAAAAGAAGAGTAAATTACTAAAGTAACAGCTAAAATTTGTAGAACTCATTGTTCTTCCTGAAGGCACAGGCCCACGTAGGGAACAAGAGATCATTAAAGTTAGTGTTTTTCCATTCCATATATCCAGACTTATTTTAGGACTTTACTGCTTCAGACTTTTGAAGCCAATCTGTACTGAAATCATGATGTGCCATACAAAATAGAAATTGGAACATGCTTATTTTTTTGGCTTATGGCAGTTAAGTAGGTGAAATCATTCTGTTTTAATTACAAAGCAACTCCCCTCTAACTATGTTTCTTATGTTTAATGTTTGTCACCTAATAAAATGCAAAGCATTATTACTATATAGAAAAACTGATGTCATTTCTTGACAAATAAATATATTTCCTGTTTACCATATGTCTATGTTCACTTCTCTAGTTCAAACAATGCTACTGAGTCAAAATCAGATTTTGTATAAAGCAGGATTTGACCTCATTTAGGTTTATTCTGAAGAAGACATTAGGGAAAATGAGTAATGTGCTGAGAAATGTTAGTCTGAAGTCACAGGACAGGAAAAGTGGGTTGTAACAGTCCTCTTCACGGTAAAAGTACATTTCTTTTTATTTAATAAAAATAAGATGAGCTACTCAGAATGAGCTTATGTTCCCATTGCATTGGAAATATCCCTACAAACTGAAGAGCTGTCCCCCATCCCTACATGTCAAGTATTCATTATGGTTTTGATTCACACCTTTAAGTGCCAACTGATATAAAAGACATTATGTCAAACATTTCTCATAACAGTTATAAAAGCTTGAATCCTGAAAGTGCCATTTCTTGGGCTGATAAAATATGTAATTCTACTTAGATGTGCTGACTTCTCCTGCAAACACAAATGCCATGGACATTCATTCAGAAGGACAGCTGTCAGAGAAGAAGGAGTTATGTTCTTGATGTCTCAGTGCCAGATCATACACTCAGAAGCAAGAAACTTGGATTCAAAGCTCCTTAAAAGTGAAATCTACTAGACCTTTTCCTCTTTCAAGAAGAGAACTCTAACTACCAAACTCTTAAGCTGTTGCCTGGTGGAGCTTTTAAAATAGCCTCTGTCTGGAGTTGAAGAAAAGAAATTTGCTTCTCCCAGTCTGTGAGCACACTGTTCTTTTAAGAAGAGTCTCTATTCCCACTATTTTTTCTGTTTTTTACATGATTCCTCCTTGTATAACAAGCATAGACAGCCCTGCAGAAGGAATTAAAATTTGCAATCCTTTGTTGATGTCTTGAGTGGAAAATCCTACTGCTTTCTTCACATTCAGTAAATTATCGAAGATTTTTCTGAAAAATAGAAGACAAAATGTTGACCCTTTTGGTAGTAGAAAAAGCACTGAACTAACATTTCATATGACCTGAAGCAATGCTTCAATTCTTTTAATCACCTTTTTAATCATAACATCATAGTATCATTTAGATTGGAAAAGACCCTTAAGATCATCCAGTCCAACCATTAATGGTTTTTTTGTTTTCTTTTGAAAGGGATAGTTTAAGGAGTTTTTCAAGCTGTGAATCCTAATCTCAAATACAATGAAACATATGAACATCTGTAATACAAAATCTCTCTTTTCCTCAGATATGTTATTAACAGATGTCTGCCTCCCGCACACTCTGCAAACTGCTTACAGGTGGCAAGGAAATTGTATTAAAACACTATAACAAAGGCTCAGAGTAAGCATGTACTACCTACCCAAAGAGACCTTAAAAGATCCCCAGAAAGTCATCACAGAAGAATAACACAGGGTATTAGAAACAGAAGGGCATTCTTCAAGAACTGGAAAATGCTTACAAGCAAGAACAGTGGAATTAAGCATAAACTCTGGCAAGTCTAGAATAAGATGGGCCAAAAATCACTTTGTTGAATAATTGCATGAGGGATAAAAGCTATGAATAAAACTTTTTTAAACATAACAAAAGCAGGAAGCATGCCAATTTGTCTTCAGGGTTTATAGATTATATAAGATGTATAAAGGAGTTTCTCTAAAAAGATGCAGTCATAGCAGAAATACTAAGTGAATTATTTGCATTGGTGTTCACCGTAGAGAAACGTAGGTAAGCTCTGACACTGAGCCTTTCCTTTTGGCAGACAATTCCAAGGAAAGAACTCACATTGAAGTGTGCTTAGAAGAGTTGTATAGTTCTGTTGGGTTTTTTATCATTGATAACATGAAGGAAGCAGAATAGTTTTCCTTGAAAATTCAAAATCAAATTATATTTGAGATTGTTCAAAGTGCTCAAATCTGCTCAGATGCTGAAAGACTGAAAGTGCTCAACAAAATGGTGTGTTTTTAAAGATTTTGTCAGAACTACACAATATTAAGCCTCTTTTGTCCTGGACTAAGTAATTGAACTGCTTACCAAACTCCCTGAATAAATATGATGTTTAGGGAATACTCCACATGAGTTTTGCTGTGACAAATTATGCTTCGCTACACAATGTTTGAGAAAAACAAGGGTTACAGGTGAGCTACCTGATGTACTATACCTGGATTTTCAAAGAACTTTCAAAAAGTTTCTCATCAAAGTTCTTAACCTGACAGGAAATGTCCCCTCACAGATTAAGGGTCAGTTAAAATCTAGGAGATAAATAAAGGGAACAAGTAATGTGAAATGTTACTAGCGGCAACCCATGAACACCTGCACTTTACTGTATGTGGTTAAACATAAATGGCAGGAGGTGAAGAGGAAAACAAAAACTTTGTTGATATATTTCTTTTCAAGGCAGTCATGCCAGAAACTGACTTTAGAGACCTGAAGATATCATGTGATACTGGATGGTCAAATGAAAATTAAGTGTTGATAAATACAAAACAGTTAAAAGAAAGTCTAGTTACTTATTTGTCATGACAGACTTTAAATAAACTGCTCTCAGTAAGGAAAGGGATCTGTGAATCATTGTTACTCCTCTAGAATCACCAGCTCAATGATCATTAGCAATCAGAGGAAAACAGGATGTTACTAAAAACAGAATAAGAAATTTTGTACCACTGTAGAAATCCATGGCAAACACAGGTCTTCCATCTTATGTAAACCACTCCTCACCCTCTCCAAACAAATGCAGTAAAACTTGTAAAGATGTAGAGAGTTGTGACAAGGATGATGAGAGGTAAGGAATGCTTTCCATATGAGAAGATTTTAAATAGACTAGAACTCTTCTCAGAAAAAGAAGGAACTGAGGGTGATTTGATAGGTTGTAAAATCATGAATGGGCTGGAGAAGGCGACTGGGGAATAATCATTCACTGTATTTTATAACATGAGGATGAGAAAGCACCAAGTAGAATTATCGAGCAGTAGGTTTGAAGGAAGTAAAACGACTAGTTTTTCATACAACACCTCATTATATTGTGGAACTCACTGACACAGATTACTTCCATTGCCAGAAGTGTAAATGGGTTCAAAAACACATTAAACAAATTAAAAATTGTAAGATCCATCAAAAACTAATAAACCTGATGATGTGGTACAAACTTCAGTTCGAGAAAGCCCCAATCAGAGATGGCTGTAAGCTGCATGGCTGTACAGTCACCAAAGCATTTACTGACCACTACTGACAATATGATATTGGCA
>VXBO01012556.1:14477-26898 GCA_013400135.1 Rhinoptilus africanus
TAAATCTGACTAAAATCACATGTTTTTATATTCTTAACTTTTGTCCCAGTTTCCAGTGAGCTCCCATTACTCTGAGCACAATTCCTGAGGTGCATTACCCCTGTGTTCAATCTTTAGTGACTATATTCTTCTGACTTAACTTATTTGGGCCTGTATGTTGCACATGCACATCCTCATTCATCTTTGACCCCTGGATTACGTCCACAAAGAGAAACCGACATTAATTTTAGGTTGCATCACTCCAACCAGGGCCACATTTCTCCCTCTGGATGTGTGTGTCCCTTTCCTTTGACCACCCAGGTTTTTTAAATTAGGCATCTTAATTCCATCATAACAGTTGGGTAGGACAGATCTGGATGGTAGAGTAGTCTTAGATTCCTTTAGCTTTATTAAAATACAAAAGGAAATTAAAAAAAGAAAAAGAAAAAATAAATGGGTGAGAAGATTAAAAGACATCTAGAAAAAGAGAGGGAAGCTATGAACACTAAGTTATAAAAGAAGATGAAGTCATTTCTGATGATTGTTAAAACTTGAACTGCCAATAACATCAAAATGTAGCATTTTTTAAATGTGTAATACATTTCCACACATGAAAATTTCAGTCTTTAATTTTATTTTTAACCCACTTTTTCCAGACTCATGTGTTTAAATAATATGAATAAAACACTGAAAATTATTCGTCCATTAATCCCTTTTCTTGTCATTGGACTGCAGAGGAATGCTATTGAAGAGAAAAATAGTCACAGAGTAAAAGGAGTTTAACTGAAAGTACAATGAAGATTTTTTCATATTTTGTAGAGAAGACACAGAAATCTAAGCAGAAACTGTAGTCTTCAACACTTTTTTAACCACATGCACTGTATATTATTCCAGATATTATATTGTATCTGTATACAGATTGTTCCACAGAAATAGTTCAATATGACCAGCTCAGAAATAGAAAACAGTGAATAGTACTACTAGACGCATAAGAATGAGATCAAAGACATTAACCTGAAGATACTCTGTTCCTTTAAAGAACAGGGGAGATAAGTACAATATCCTAATCAGCAGTATTCCTTTACATATGGAAACTAAATTAATTCAAAGGATGACAGACACACTTTACTTGACTGTGCTGGAAAAGGAAATAGAATGCAATAATGTGGTTTAATTAAGCTACAATTTTATCAAATAATGTAAAACCGTGTCTCATCTAGAGAATAGATCACATTTTCTCTGTTGGTTTCAATCTGTTAGGTATGATGTCAGCCCCATCTTTTCCTGTTGGGTCCATCACTGCTCTCCTCTGGTACAAGACTTAAGGAAGGCATAGACTTTTTTCCATATATGGATAAAAGGGACCAGCTAAATTCCTTTGCATTATATCTTCCAGCTAATTGGTAGCATTTTCAGGAGGACTCTTCTAATTCCAACTCCAAGTCATCAAGGAAGTGGTGAATGACTGATCAGTGTTTTAGAAAATGTTAATTTTCGTTACTAAGAGACCTTTACTTATGTCATGGTATTGCTGTTAAAGAATCTGAGACAGGCATCAGGTTTTGTATAATGTGTTTTCATACTCACTTCATAGGCAAGTCCAGCCTCACCTCTCACTAAGTCATTAAGTCTATAATTATAGACTTTGATTATTCGCACCAATTGATCAATTTCTATATGTCTTGGTTCTAGGGCCTTCAAGAGTCTCTTTTAGGCCTCTGAAGCCAGTTCCCAAAATTTGTCATGCATAAGCCAGGTAATACCTTTAATTACTTCATGTATGGCTATAATTTCAAACTCCCGTGAAAAAAACATTTTTTTACAGAAAAGTGTCATGATTTGCACAGGTTCTGTATAATAACTCTTTACTGAGGTTTTATAGATAAAAAATTTAAGCCTGAAGTGGACAAGATTCTTTAGGTGTTTCAAAACAGATTAAAATTACTCATATTTGAAAATGTTGGTATACATTTTTCTTTTTTTTTTTTGTCAAGGGAGCTTCCATGAGAGACATTCTGCCTTTACTGTGTCAAAGTAAAAAAAAAAAGTATGCTTTGATAATAGCCTGCCTGTCTTGTTGCTGGGCTGCTTTACTTTGTTGGAGATTGAGAAAAGGTGTTCCCTTTCAGTACTCAAGTTTCATGACACACTGCTATTTTTTTCCCATCACATGGGAAATCCCACACAAGGGAGAAGATATATATGAGTACAACTTGCAGTTCCTTTGAGATGACAAATATCATGATGAAACAAAAGAAATTTCCCATTAAAATAAACCACATGTCAGATTTCAGCCCAGATTCAGCCAGCTTTTGACTAAGGAAATATTCCTTAGCTGTAGATCACGGAGTAAATACATATCTGCTTTACTCAAAGTGGCCCATAGAGAAACAAACAGAAATATGAGCTAGCGCCGACTATGAGAATAAATGGAAAAGCCTTCCAAGAGCAGTCCACCTCATGGCTTTACCAATATACCCCTGAAAGAAAAAGTTGTACACATCTCCTTGCCTCAGGCAACACTTAATTGCCTTATATCAAAATAAGCTGTGGAGTTCAAGGCCAAACAGACCCAGTGAATGCTGGACCTCATACTGCTCAGGTTATTCCCTGTTGCTGGATATAAAAAACACGAAGAGCTGAAGCTTGCCACAAAGTCGAGCAAAATATAAATAATTTCCTTTGCCATAGCTAAACAGATTTCTCAGAGACCTCTATTTATCCAATTAAAAATAGTTAAAAATACATTTGTGAAGTAAAGGAAATAATGGAAACAGGGAAGAAAAAATAATAGAAAACTACCCTGTTATAAGTGATTATCTTTCTCCATCCTTTAATTAGGTAGACCAGGAAGGTATGCTATGTGCTTAGTTTAATCCCTTCAGACTGACTCCATCCCCACAACAAACAATGTTGAAGTGCTTAGGAATTTTTTTTTTTTCTTTAGTACTGCATTTTTTCAACAAAAGGAAAAGATTTTTCAAAAGTGTATATGTTAACAAATTTTCTTTGGGCAAAGTTTCATGTCTACCAGGAAGAAAACTCAGAGCAGGAATGCTGTTATTGCTTCTACCTCCCCTATCTTTCTCTCACTCCCCCTTAATCATATCCCATTCTCAGTTTCATAAAACCTAATTTTGCCTTGACTCAGACATTCAGCAAAATCTACACAATGATTGCTTTCAGGTCAGACTGCTTTGGTGTAATTCCTTAGATACACACTGGGGAATAAAGTATTCCAGAAAAAACAGGTGAACAAACTTTTCTGATGTGAGAAAAAGAAATCTGGAATGGCTGACAGGGTTTTAGGCCTAATATTTGAAATGTCCTGGCTGTAAGGTACATCTTGTCCTTCTTGGATGAAAAGTCAAGATTAATATTTTTCTGAAATATTCATCTCATTCAAGCCAAGACACAGTCATGAGTAAATTGTATAGGTCTTCGTAGGTCATCAAATGTTCTTTTCTCAGCTGAAGTAATTGAACAGCTTTTAGGGAGTTCTACTATGAATGAGATAATCGTTATCCACACACTTCATTGCAAAGGAATAGGAATGGATTGTCGGAGGGATCCTTATCCATATGTAAATCTCCCATTCCAGTTAAAACAAGCACTATATAGTAACAGAAGTAACAACAATTCTATTAGTGGTCTTCTTTAGAAAAAAGACAAAAACCAAGCAAACAAACAAGATCATCCCACACATAGTTGTATTTCACCGTAAAACAAAATAACTGGAATTATATCTGGGGAAATCAATTTAAAAAAAAGTCAGAGAAGGGAAAATGACTATTTTATGTGTAATAGATATACACTGGTGCTTCAATAGTCCCTGTCCTACTTGCAAGGCTATACCTGTGAATCATTGGATGATAGCAAAACTGTTCATTTCTATTATGATGTTCACTTTACATTTTTTTTAAAAGATCTTTTTGGTTAAATGTTTACTATTTTATATTTTTACCACATACATTTATTGCTAACATTTCTATCTAGATATTTTATGTTGGAACATAAATGATAAATGGTAAATGTTTACTTTATTTCTAAAATGTTATGTTTATTGCATTTTAAAAGCTCACACATGCACTCACTGATCCTATTTGGATCAAGATTTGATGAATATGAAATTTATTTTTTTAAGCAGAATCTGCCCAAACCACATGTGCTTTGGGAAATCAGATGATACCTTTCTTTAAGCTGTTTTATGCAATTTATTTATGTACGTACACCTATGTACCCATTCGGTACAAAGTAGGAGAATCAGCTATATAGGTAAGGTAATGAACAGAAGTCATATAAGGCAGAAGTATTTTTATAGCTAATGCTTTCAGGGATAGGATGAATTTCCAAGGTTTTTGGTTCAGTTATTGATTAAAAACAGTTTCTTCTTAATTACTTATACTAAATTATGTACAATCTTCTTCATGGTCTTCAGTATATGTTCCAATATGGGATACCTCAAAGCTGTGGGATGCTAACAGCTGTGGGATGCTCCCTCTGCCTCTTGCTAGTTAGGCACAGATTAATTCCCGGTGCTGTCAGTCAACCCTGGTTTCATCTTGCTGGGAAACTACTATGTTTCTCACACTTATTTGTCATTGGAAGCAGTGGTGGTATCCGCAGCATGTTTATATGTTTTTTTCACTTTTTGGGGTGAAAAAAGAAAATATTCATCTAAATTTGCTTTAAGCATGAGACATAATTATAGTATGCCATCAAGCCAGACTAGATTTGAATATAAAATTGGAAATCGAGACACTAAGGTCATAAGCAATAATGAAACACAAAGTAAGATGATTATTTATTTCCTTGTAGAGATCAGCTCAAAAATAAATTGTAGATCTTGTTGAACCTGAGTAGGCAGATTATGCGACAGCTCCTCTAGTGAGGTAACTTTCCTTTTGAACATTATCACTCCCTAAACAAAGCATTTAAGATGACTCCAAAACAGAAACCATATGATTTTATATACTTATAATCTGTGATTCTGACCCATATTAAAACCCAAAAATTAAAAATTTATGTGTAGTCTAAGGGCCATAATACTCCAAAAGTCTTCAAATGACATGCTGACTACAACCTGCTGAAGACTGAACATAGACTTTTTTTCTTCCAAATATTTCAGCCTCCATTGCATCCCATGATTTCCTGTATTTAACGAGTTTTATATTAGGTTTGGTTTTACCTCTAAAAGCATATTGGAAAATGAATATTTCACATGAATATGACACATAATATTTCTTTCCCTTCCATGTCGCACAGACAGTAAGTCACCTGCCTCTCTTTTTTCCCTCCTATATAATATAGCTAACTTAGTACTTCTCCAGCAAATACCGCCTCCCTCATCTTTGTTTCAGTTACTATCTTTTCTCCCCAACAATCTAATTGGTAACATGGAAAGAATTCTTTCTGGCTTTGAGGATTGCACCATTTTAGACCTGAAGAAAGGCTTCTGTACTGGAAACCCTGTTTATTCAAACCATATCAGCTGCTTTAATAAAGGTGTTCCCTTACAGGAAGCTACTTGGACAGGCTGGATTGATGGGCCAAGGTCAATGGTATGTAGTTCAACAAGGCCAAGTGCTGGGTCCTGCACTTGGGTCACAACAACTCTATGCAGTGATACAAGCGAGGCGAAGAGTGTCTGGAAGGCTGCCTGGCAGAAAAGGACCTGTGGGTGTTGGTCAACAGCCAGCTGAATATGAGCCAGTATTGTTCCCAGGTGGCCAAGAAGGCCAACAGCATTCTGGCCTGTATCAGGAATAACATAGTGAGTAGGACTAAGGAAGTGATCATCCCTCTCTTCTTTGCACTTGTGAGACTCTACCTCAAGTACTGTGCCCAGTTTTGGGCCCCTCACCACAAAAAAGATATTGAAGTGTTGGAGTGTGTCCAGAGAAGGGCAACAAAACTGGTGAGGGGTCTGGAAAACAAGTCATATGAGAAGCAGCTGAGGGAGCTGGGGTTGTTTAGAAAAGTAGGCTAGAGGGGAGATCTTATTGCTCTCTACAACTACCTGAAAGGAGGTTGTAGAGACATGGGTGTAGGTCTCTTCTCCTAAGTAACAGGCAATAGGACAAGACAAAATGACCTCAAGTTGCTACAGAGGAGGTTTAAACAATATTAGGAAAAATTTTTACAGAGGGGTATTAATCATTGGAACAGTCTGCCCAGGGAAGTGGTTGAGGCACCATCCCTGGAGGTATTTAAAAGACAGGTAGACATAGTGCTTAGAGAAATGGTTTAGTGATGGTTTTTCTCAGGTTGTTGATATTGTTAGGTTGATGATTGGACTAGATGATCTGAAAGATCCCTTCCAACCTAGGCAATTCTATGATTCTATCTGTCTCAGTAAGGACACTAATTCACTAGTAATAAAATCTAGTTTCTGTTATCCATTAGTTTATCTTTTAGTTTCACATCAATAATAAAAAAAGAGATTAAATGTGACCACCAACAAATATAATGATAATAATGTGGTTATAACAGTATGACTGGCAACTAATCACATACAACTTAGAAGAAATAATTTATGGCTTTGTGAATAATCACTGAAAATGTATATATTCACAAATATAATGATCACTGATAATTAAAAGTAAAAACAGAAGTATACAGAAGTTAGTATCAATGGTTTAGAAAATAAAAGACTAACTTTTCAATTAACAACTCAGCTGAGTTTAGGCTATATCAAAAACTTGGAGGCATCATCATTACAATTAGAGATGGAGCTGTATGATTTCACCTTTTTTGGAATTATATTTCAAAAACTCTTTGTTGAAAGAAATGGCATGATGGAGACAGAAGTGATGAATGCACTGAAAAATTGCTTCCTGTCATAAATGACTTTATAAACCTACTGGGAAATTTTTCATGTCTACATCTGGTAGATGGTGACTAATGCAGGATAATCAAATTAGAAATCATTCAGCCAGTAGGGACTAGTGACCACACGAAGGTCCAGTGACTAAAGCGAGATTAGAAGTTGATATGTGTAAATCACAACTGATTCTAATCAGAAGCAGATGCCTGATTTCAGACAGGTCTTCATGCACAAGATGTCAAAAAAGATTAGAAATAATTGAGTAGATGGAGACAACGAAATGCAGACTAAATTCTAGTACAAACAACTGACAGAATTCTATGTAAGTAGGTATGCATAGTTTAAATGCACACCATCCACAGAGAATATAAATAACAAAAAACCCCTGACTTTCTACCTGGTGATTGTGTAATTTCGATAAATAATATTTAGCGTGTACATCATGTGTAAACATATTGTGAAAATGTGGAATAGTTGATTAAATTGGACATACAAGATAATATTCCCAGCCTCTGATATTCTCTGGGCTAGTACCATTAGAATCAAGCATTTTCTATTAATTTATGGACTAAAAATATGCTTTTGAGGATTACATGTTTATATTTCTCCTAAAACAACTCTAAACTGTAAATTTACATTTTAAAATGTTCCTGCCAATGAATACCAATTACAAATCATAGAATAACTGCAAAATAAATTTGCTGTGGTATTTATTATCTCAATTTCTTTGTTTTTTTTCTGGAAGTTTTACTGCAACTCCAAGGAACCTTTCTATATTTACTGATATGTATCTTTGCTTTAATTTTACAGGTCCTATGTAGAATGTGTATCAGTGCTTATATTGGTTCTAAATGAATGGACAGTATAATTTTTTTTTTCTGTTCTAATAGTTTGTACAGTCCACTGTCATAGTTTAAGGGTACTGAATACAGTTATGTGTCCCCATCAGTACTTTGAAGAATAAATACTAAATATATAACACCTCCTCCTCCCTTATTCACATAGGCACAGAGAACTAAATATCATATTGTATTACACACGTTTGGATTTATACAATGCGTCTTACATGAAGAGTGTTCTAAAATGTATCTGGAAGGATATGCTTTGCCATAAAATGATCTCTAGTGTTTGCAGAAGACAACAATACACTTTATTAAGCCATGAGAATATTTTACCGGTAATAAGCACAACAGAGAGTATTGAGAAAAGAAGTTTGACCTTCAGATAACTGAAAGATTTTAGGAAAGTTATTGGGAAAAGCTAGAGTATAGGTTAATTTTACTAAATGAGATTTTTTATGATTTTTCAAATTTTAGTTCTTTTCTACTTTTGATTAGGTGATTTTCATACTGTTTTTTTGCCAACTTCGTAGTCTGAATGCTTGTGTGACTCATCACGTTATTCACCCTTTTTCATTGGCCAGTTAAGTCACACATGGCTCCATCCCCTGTCTGGATGACCATTTAACATTCAAATGATATTTGCTGATCTTAATCATAATTCTGAGTTGAAAATTAGAGGAACACATACACAAAGAGTACACTGACCTAAATGTTATTCCAAGGCAAAGAACAATTTAGACCAAGTAAGAGTTGGAGAATATTGGCAGAAATGTGAGTCAGAGGCTTTTCTGCAGACCAGGTGGGTAAAATTAATGGAAAGGATTCACCTTACAGTGAAGTTACACCTTTACTTTTGCTGACCGAAAAGGGTCATAAAAAAAAAATCAAATGTTTTTTTCCACCAAAGTCTTTTAGCTAAATGTTCTTTATTGATTTTAGAGGTAGGATCTTCAATATGGGTTTGGGAATAATGCAGAAGTTTGTTTCCACTGCCACATTTATAATATGCCTGGAATCCTTGCAGGTAAATGTGGTGACATTTGAGTAACAATTCTGCACTACAATGTCAGTAAGAGCAGGTTCAAGCTGATGGGTCCTATTAGAGCACATATAAGTCATGTATACTAAACACAGTGTCACTAATCCAGGGATGAAATCATACTCCAGTGCAGAAAATAGGAACTTTGACTTACCCAACAATATACAAACAGATTAAGACAAAAAGGAATTTGTGTGGGTGTATATAAGATACATTTAGAAGGATAAATTCATGACTCAAAGCACATGTATAATTAACATCTAAGTCCTTTTCAGCTTCTGAATGCAAACACTTAAAAGCAGCAGAAATTAGCAAAAGCAGAAAGTATATTACACACACTCAATAGACAGGATTTTTGAGCATGAAAAAACCCACTCTTTTGTTAATTCTTTGAATCAACAACATATGTTGTTTACTTATTGTTGCATCTTGCAGAAAAAATAAAGTTGGCTTCAGCAAATAATGAGCAGATTTTGAAGAAATTTTGAAGAAAGGGGACTGTGCGGCTAGAATTACGAATACCAGACAGTAATGCCATTATACTGTGGGCTTAAGGTTCTTCCACAGCAAAATAACAGCCTGCCAGGCAGACAAACAAATTAGCTGATGATGGACTTCCCTTCCACAACTAACCTTTAATCCAAGACAGCCCATTTAACTAACGAGGAATCCTCCTCTTGTACTACTATCATAATATGAAAGTGGTGTGGAACTGATAAACTGAAAAGAGTCAGTCAAGTTTTTGACCTTTCTCAGAAGTGCCTTTGACATCAGCTAGATGAGAATGTGAGGACTCAGCCATTCGACTGAGTCTCCAGTGATCTAGCCCCTAGAAAGTCTCAAATAACTTCCTTAGTCATAACAAGCACTTTGGCCTGACACACAGAACAGACTAGCATGTAAGTTCACCTCCCACTTAAAACTGTTAGTGGTTTGAGTTCATCTCACTTAACTTTAACCAGTTTAAATACAGGGGTCTACTCTAAACTAGTCACTTTCCAAGATCCACACATAAGCTCCTAAAAATCTTTCAGTTTCTGAGTTTTCCTTGTGCAGTACTTAGAATCCTGCACTGAGGCATGTGATCATTTTCAGTAAAAAATTGTAAATTAACTTCACTGCTATCTCATACTTTACTCTTTTTGGACTCACAAAACAGGAGTTTTCCAACCTCTGACATCTGTTGACCAGCAATTTCAGAGTATATGCAATTCCTCATGGAGGTAAAGGAGGATGAAGTGCTGCCCTTCTTCCAAGCATTTATTTTTTTCTTTTTGATCAGTCAGATGGCGGAGCATTCAGCCTTTTATTCCACAGTCAAGTGATATGGCTTGAACTCACTTTCTTTGTATTACTAGAACTGAGAAGTGGTAAATGGGCTAGCTAGTAAGCTCTTTGGAGAGAGGGCAAAAAGAAAGAGAGAACATAGATTTTCTCTCTTCTTCCATTTTTTACTCAAGCGGGCCTAATTTTCACAAAATTAAATAACAGTAAGTCAAGAAGCTGGCAAAGGTATTTTGCCCTGAAGGCTGTGGAAACAAGTGGGAAAACATGTCTAAAATACAGTGTAATTCTAATCAGAATTTGCATACAAAAGCAAGTTACTGCAATGGAGTTGACAATATTACATTAGTACTGTTTGAAAAAAAATGGATAGATTTGTGGATAGAAAGTGCTTATTTTGGGGCAGATGTTCTCGTTACCTCGGTTGCTATTGAATGAAATGTTACTGCACTTTGTTGCAGCTCTGTCAGAAGACTTGCAGTCAGAAAAGGAGAATGGATGAAAATATACAAAGATCTCTTTGACCGTATTTTTTTTTTAAGTCCACATTATAAGACATTCCATGAAAAAGAACGGGTTTAAAGTAAAGACCTTGGAATTAGGATTTTTCTTCTGTATCAGCCCTCTTGTCTTTGGTATCCAGAGTTAATGACAAATGGCTCAGTCAGTCATTCATTTTTCTCATGGAGTGACTGTGGATTTTCCCTGAATGAAGTTCATATCACACTCTGATACTCAGGGAGGAACACTGGGATAAAGCAGTGAGAATTTGTCTGTACAGGAGATAAACTGCTGCGATGACTTTACCAATCTTGGTTTGTTTCTAATTCCTGAGGACTTGTTTAGCCAAACAATCCAATACAGCTGTCTTTCTAATTATACTTAATCAAAGGCAAAGGGCTAGGCAAGCACATAATGAAAAAGACAATGCTTTTGTCTTATTGTTTGATATAAACAACAGGGCTATAATCAAAGACTACTGTCGTTATTGTCCTCAAGTTTTGTTATCTATGAAAACCATTATGACTTATCAGATAGAGAGTCATTTGTTCATTTGCTCCCCTCATTCCCACAGTATAATATCATTTGAAGTGATGTATTCTCCCTTGAAGATGGAGCTTCCACTTAGCCTGCTGCTTTGCACCCCTGCAGAATTCATGTTTATGAAATTTGTGATTAATTGTGCTCTGTTATTTTATTTTCTTATCTATTACTCAAAATTCTTCTCTCTGAGTCATGCTTTCTTTGATACGGTGTTGCTTGGGTATCATAACTGGTGGTGGAGGCTGTGACTTGTATAGGTCATAAAGGTTATGTGAGCAAGAAGTGCAGAAGGTGACACTTACTGACATGTAATTGACAAAAGGTGATCACGCATATTCCATTTTAGCATTTCCAGGAAAATGTATTCTCTTTGCAGTAAGTTACAGAGGCATTACTTGTCCTTTCTACTCCATGTATTTCCAGAGAGTATAAAGTGGATGGACTCTGACAATAAACAATAATCCAGGTAGTGCAGAACTGTGGTAATTTTTTTTTTTTTTAAGAAACCATCTACCCAAATTGAATGTGATTTCAAATGTCAGGACAACATGGGCTGCTGGAAAAAAAAATCCTTCAAGCTATCTCAAAGGTAACAGGAAATATAATATCTGGTGACACCAAAATATAAAAAGTTTCTCCAATAACTGCAGGGTTAAGTGTTTTGAATGACTGAAGGAGAAAAGGGTCTTATGAGACCTAGGTACAAATTGCCTTCAGGGTTGGTGCAGACAGACCACGACAACCAAAACCTGGGAAGAAGTGGATTTTGGTCTAGAATTTCCCAAAGAGAGCCAGCTGAACAGCGAACACAAGAATTTGCACTAGAAAACATCATAAATGAAAAAATTGACATCTCCTTTCTCAACATCTATGCTTTCCCTCAGCTTATCTCATTTTATCAGGAAACTGGTATTTTTCTTATGCCTTTTGATCCACTGGCCTCAGAATTCTGATGCTTTACCCTGCTGTGTACAACTGAATTAAAGACACAAACCCAGTCAGCTTAAACCTTTCAAAAATCCTGCTAGAAAGCAGGCTGTGCATGCAAGGATGGCGGATAGAAAAAGGTTCCAACTTTAATGAAATAATTTACACTCAAATCATTCAATCCAGTCAGTCAGTTCTATGGAATCATTTCTCATAAGGACATATCTGAAAGACACTACAAGATGGACTCAGTCTACAACGTAGTTTAGAAATGAATGAATTATCGGTGTTTTAAATGACCCTTTAAGAAACGCAGATTCTCCCTTTCTCATGTACAGATGTCATCTACAAGCATTCCTTGTTCTGCTGAAAACCTGTCAGCCTTTGAGGCATCAGGATTTGGCTGTTATCAGAGGGCAGATACAAATGTTGATTGCCCTCTAGATGGATAGGACATGACAAATTTTATTCTGAACTGCT
>VXBO01012556.1:26922-53631 GCA_013400135.1 Rhinoptilus africanus
TTGGGGCATAGGAGATTTCAGTTCTTGTCATAGAAGGATGCAATCCAAAAGTCTTGATGTGAAATAAATTGGAATAATTACAATAGCTGTCTAATTATACATGGCATGAAATAAACCTCAATTTCAATACAGTTCAGGAAAATCTAATAAGGTCTGATGTTTACACCTATTTCCTGGCTCTAGACCAAGTTAATGTTCTCATCAAATCTGATTGGCTCTGGCAGGATCAGAATATCTGTTGTTATAGTAATATAAACACTGAAAATGAACTTTTATCATACAGTATTTTAATCCATATTTATGTTAAAAGTAACAAGATTTTCTGTTTTTTCTCTCTTTTTCTACCACTTCCAATTTTTACCCATATTTTTAAAATTGGTTTTCACTCTCTCAGCAATCTTGATAATATAAGGACATCTTACTTTATTGGCAAATGGAGAATTGTGGCACAGGGTGGAATAAATACTTTTATTGAGTTATGGAAAGTATAAATACAGAAAGTATGATTCGATGCAACTGTACTCGTCATTTCACACCTAACTAACAAGAATAGTTGTATCAAATAACACCAGGTTTCTGATGAGGAAGGACAGACGAAGCAGTTCTTTTCCCTCTCCCACATAAACACCATAGTGCTATCTAGTGCTAGAAATACAGGACAAACAAAAACAGTCGTAATCCTAATGCCATAAATCCCATATCAGTTGGGACTTGCATCTCTAGAGCATACCACATCCAAAGCAGCAGGTCTAATTTCCAGGACAGCCTAATCTTGGATTTGTGAATTACCTCCCTTCACAGTCTTAAAGTCAACCTCAAGTTGATCGCAAGTACTTCTGATGAGACAGCAGTCTTTTAAATACCAGCTAAAGTTCTGCTGCAATACAGTTTTTGGGCAACCACACAAGATATCTAAGTGTTCTGGAGAAACCCTGAAAGTTTTATGTTGTCATAATTGCAGCCAACTTTGACAGTAGACATATACCTGCGTGTTGATGAGGTAACTTTCATATGTTCATTGACTGGTCCAGGTCAGGGCCTGTGCAGTGATTCAGGTCAGCAGACTGTGGCCTCAGGGTAGAAAACACTCTCTTGGGCTATTGGATTATATGCTCAGCAAAGCCTAGAGTCCTGCAGATATGAAATCTTAATCATTTTGCAGATTTGGAGATTTCCTGTTCTTCACAGAGAAGTTTAGTAGGGTGCATCCCAAGTGAATGGAGAAGAAGATTTCCTGTTATTTTATTGTATTCTCAATGGAAAAGGATAGACATGTACCTTAGACTGGATTATTCTCTGGTAGTATCTAAATTGCTTACACAGGCCACAGAGCAGACACGCGATTTCAATAGCTTGGAACTCGACCTGCAGATCTCAGAAGATTTCTTTTCAAAACTGTTCAGAGTAGCAGGGGCTACATTAGAGAAGGTCAAATATTCTTTCTTCCCCTTTCTGGGGCCAGGCACTTCAAACTGGAAATGAACCAGTGCCCAAACTGAATAGGTTATACAGCACTATATTATAATATTAAACAGGAAATCCTGAAAGAAGGAAACCAAGTCTTTGGTTCACATGAAAGGCTCAAGATCCTTGTTTGTAAGGGCAGTTCACAACTGTGGATCAACCTGCCAGGTCCCAGCATAGGCCATGGCAAGACTAAGAATATGCATATGAAAATAGGAAAATCTGTCTGGAAATCAACCAGACACGTCTGATTTTATGCTAAAATATGAGGAAAAGGGTAAGAGTAAACCTCAGCTTTCCATTGGCTGCAAATTCCTCTCTCTCTGTTAGAAGAAATTATTTGTCTAGGATTTAATTTCAGAGTTTAATGCAGAAATTCAAACTTCATCTGGGCATTGATGCCTTCACAGAAATGAATCAGAAGGAAAACTGTACTTCTTCACTACCACTACTGCATATTTATGGTGACCATTTGACAGGTGTGTGTGGATAAATTGCAGGAAATCTACCATACAATAACACAAACCTGCATAAAGCTCTCCTTTGCCAGCTAGATCCTCACCCCTGTCTTTCAGCCAACATTGAACTAATATAGAAATCCCAGAAAAGAGTACTGACATTACCTTGTCATTGCAAGTCAAGTATCAGTGTAGGCTGTAGGTAGTACAGGCTGAACAGGGGTTGAGTTTCATGAGTGTCCAAACTGATTTTCAAGGGAAAATGTGCTGTAATACTAGCAAAGTGACTGATTGAGTACAGAACTTGATTTTACACAGAAACTCCAGGGAAATCAAGCAGAAATTAGACTCTTGCTGTCAGAAGGGAGGATTTTACCTGGTGTAAATTTTTATCCCTCAGAGATCAGGTGATCTGCTGCCACTGTTTGTCAGCTAAAGCTTTGGTCTTGTGTATTTGGTTATTCCTATTTCTAGGGGTCTGGTTTGGGCAACTGGGGAGACAGTACGCATGACACAGACATTTTCAGAGACCTGGGGGAGATATTTCCTGAATACAGGAGGCTTCACTCTTGACCAAACAGGTCCAAGCAGAATTCTAAAACCGCTGAACAGTGTTTTATGACCAAAGTGAGCACACTGAAGATACACTACAAATTGAATTAGTATCTTTCCCTGTTTGCCATATTAACTAAAACACAGACTTAAATGTACCCCAGAAAAACCTACAGAAACTTGGCAGAAACACAGTACAAAACCCATAGGGAGTCAGAATCATTGCCTTATGTAATACAATGAAAAGCATTGGTAACGATTCAGAAGACATGATACAAGCCTGCACTGTCCACATACTTTCAATATATTTAAGAAAAAAAAAAAAAAGACGGAATAATACTTCTCAGTGAGGATAATTTTACTGTTCCAGACATCACGTGGTAATAACAGATCTGTAGAGACCACAATAACTTTTTCATAACAATAAGTGTAATCTCACTGCTATACTGTTGGAACTAAAGTAGTTTTCTGAACACAGCGATCTCCATGGGTCATTTCTTCCAAATAACTACTGTGTGTTAGCCAAACGAGATTTCTTCAAACACTCCGTGGTTTATATTAATATATGCTCATGTTTGTGCATGTGAGTGTCTGTGTGTGTAACTTAGATATTTTACGACAGCCTCATCTGAAGAAAAACTCATTAAATAGTATCCCAGCCACTACAGAACATCTTACAAATGAATGGGTATTGTTCTTTTTTGACTAACAGCTGCATTTAGTTTAAGTAGTTTACTGTAGCTAAAAGCTCTGACAATCCAGATACTTTTTGCTATCGAGGTTTATCTCAACCTGCTAAAGTCTAGATAAGGGGTTGCCAGTTTTCCTGCTTCAAAGGGACAAGAGTAATTGGAACTATAAACTCTCCCATTCGTCATTAAAATGCACATTTTTATAGGGCCACAGAAAGCATCTGTATCTTAACTAAGACAAGGCATGCATTAGACAGATTTAAGCTGAGACTGCTCAGTACAGCAGATCACTTGTCTGACATTTACAGATCTTAATGTGCTCATTTCAGAAGAGGAGAAAATAGCACATGTTTAATCAAAAGATTATTTTACAGAGTGAGGTGCTCATCCTGCATAGTTCTTTGCTTTAGCTGAAGCCAAGGGTCCTTAGTCTTTCACCAGAGTCATTCCATACCTTTCCATATCATGCCCTATAACTTTCTCAGTGCAGTTTCTTTCACTTGTGCCTTGGCATAATAACAGTTTTGTACAGCTCGATCCAAGACCTACGCAATCCTGAAGATGATACAAACACTATTTGGCCAAATATGAATCCAAATCTACAGTCCATTAACAAAAAGTGGAATCTACCTAGCAACTAAATAGTCCTGGTTTGTACAAGATGTACATATTTCCTATGGTCAATTAGATGGAAACTTCACACCCTTTTAAATACTTGCAAATTCATCAAAGTTAGAAACAGTTTCAAAGTGAGTTAAATTTACTCCTACAGGTTGCCATTATCATCAGAATATACAAATTCCACAACCTAAATGAACATTTACCAAAGAAAGTCTAGAAAAAAAAAAAATTGTTCTTTTCTCATGTGCTCAATAATTCTAAAATGAGTCTGTGCACTGAAATACTGCAAAATGAGTCTTGCACTGAAACACTGCAAAGAAGGCTGCCTGATAAGATGCCCATTAGTTTTCCTAGTAAAAGATATTTTAGTGTTATCACAAAAAAGCATTTTGGTTAACAAATCGCTGACAGATAAACATACAGCACTTTAAACAAATCTAGAGGTTTCCGACAAGTTTTTTTCTATTCAAACACTGTCTCTGTATTCTACAAATGGTAGGTTTTGCAGGATATGTGATTAGACTCCAGTAAACAAAATTACTTGTTCCATAAGAATGAATGAACAAGAACCAACTGCACAGATATTGCGAAGATTTTATATATATGTGTTTAGATGTGCTTCCTAAGGAAACAGGATCACAGAATCACAGAATAGTTGAGGTTAGAAGGGACCTTTGGAGATCATCTTGTCCAGTACCCGCTCTCAAAGCAGGGTCACCTAAAGCTGGCTGTCCAGGACCCTGTCCAGGTGACTTTGGATATCTCCAAGGGTGTAGAATCTACATCTCTGCCCAAACTATTCCAGAATTCAAGCACCCTCACATTTTATGTGGGGTTTTATTTCTTATCTTCAAATGGAATTTCCTGTATTTCATTTTATGTCTCTTGTCCGGTCAGTGGACACTACCTGAAGAGAGTCTGCTTCCTTCTTCTTCACACCCTCCCATGAGGTATTTATACTCACTCATATGAGATCCCCTGACCATTATCTTCCTCCTATGTCAGACGATCCAAGACCTTAAACATGTTTGTGGCCCTGCAGTACATGAGGCTCTTGGCCGGCTTTGCTGTGATGGTGTATTTGCTGGCTCATAGTCAAACCTTCACTATTCACGTATCCACTGGTCCATCCTTCTCTAACAAATTTTGAATCCTCTGATCACATTAACTTTAAAGGAAGGGTAGGAATCTGCAGTTTCATCACACTCAGCCCTGGACCACTCATATTACTTCTTCTTGCTGTTTGGTGAGGTAGATTTGATGTTACCACAAAGGAAGATATTTAAGGAAGACACATTCATAGGAAATGAAACTTCCTTATTTCCTCTGTTAACAGAACAACATCTTGTTTACTGTAATTGCACAGGCTATAGGCATAATATAGCCACACTTGACAAGCCTCTCAAGTCTGCAAACCAATCATGTATGACAATATATCCTAAAATCAGTAGACTCCTGCAGAATTTAAATAAGATAAGGAAACTACTCCTACATTATTCTATAATCAATATTATTTCTTATACTAAATAATCTTAATGAGGCCAAAACCCAAAATAAAATTGTATTTTTATACTATACAATTCTGACAGCCTGTTATAAAACTTCCTTAGAAGTCCTTCTAGATAGCTATGGGAAGAGGTTTTTTAAAAAATATGTTTTGCCAGCCTCTTATCCTCTTTTATGACAAGTGACTATTTTAGTTGGTTTTATTACTTGCATCTTGTCTGCTATTTGTCTGTGCGAATGCGGTTTGACTGGTTCCTTTTTTAAACCCCCAGAATGTTTCAGTTATTTACATACTCAGAGACCAAGCTTTATAACAGCCTTTAGTGCTCTAACCTGAGCCTTAAAGATTTTATTTTTGAAAGATCATCTAAAAAGAGAGGCCCTTTCTTGTTGCACGTGTACCTGGCACTTCATGCATCTAAGAGCTTGCAGAACAGAATTTGGAGTGGTTTGTTCAAGGATACCAAAAAAAAGTCAGTGCTGAATTTCCTCTTCTCAAAGAACTGTTGCATAGTAGAACTGAATGAATTTTAAAACTCAATTTAAGATCTGGCAATATGAACAACACTGGCATATAATTTTTCAGCAAGATGAAATATGCATGTGGAAGAAAGAAAAAACCAAGATACTTGCAGTCTAATCCATTTAGCAATCTGTCTCTAATTTTAATGATGTATTTTTCATTTTATTACTCACAAAATGTCATTTATATGAAACTGTCACTATGATATTAGAGAGGAACAGCTTGTGTTAAACTATGTAACGTCTTTGCCAACTTTCAATGTTAGTTGTCTTCTACCTCTTTTAGAATTTCCCTTACGCTTTCAATTCAGCTTGGATATATTACTTCATGTACCAAACTTTTGTACATAACTCCTGTACAAAACATGTGCATTTCCTCTTGAAGTGAATACAGCAACTATTGTGTTTCACTAGTTCAACAATGTGGAAATTATTCTGAAAATCACTGTGTAAAAATAGCCTAATGTGAAATAAAAATCTTGTGGGATCCTGAAATATCTGTCACCATTTTTAACATTAATATTGAAAAGGTGTAGTTGTAGTAAGTTTCAAGAGAAAGAATAAAAATAATAAACACCCCCCCCCCAACTCAGTGATAGTACATTTCTTTTTTTTTTAAGATGTTTAAAATTATTATCTTCATGACTGATAATCACTGAGCTAGAGGAAAGGTAAGTTTCTTTTTTCCATATATTTATATCATCAACCATGGTACACAGTTCATTACAATTACTGCAAAAAATTCTCAACTAGTCAATAATCCCCAAATGTTCTTCAGGAAAATTTTCTTCAGGAAATACAAACACAGAAACACATAGGCAAAGTTTATTGAGTTTTTACACATATAAGGGATTTAGGGATCTTTAGGTTCTCATCTGCTTTCTTCAAAAACTACTTGTTTTCTTGTGTTTTTCATATTCTATTCAAAATTGTTCTCAAAGTAGTTAGAAATAACTAAAAAATTAGAGATATTAGAAGCACAGATTCACTTATGTCTTCTTCTGTAAAATGAAGGCAATATCTGATGATTACCTTTCTGTGGTCTTGTGAGGATTCAGGAGGAAACAATAACATTTTGTAGAGCATTTTGAAGCATTAAATGTAACAATGTTGTAATAAAGTTGTGCCATTGAACTCAACACTCAAACCCAAAGAAGGACGTATTTTTATTAAACTTAGAAAAAAATATGGCTGAATTAAAGATATTTGTTAAAAGGGGAGCATTTCTAAAGTTAAACCCTCTATTTAGAAAGCCATAAGTAATTTTTTTTCCCCACATTTTCTAATGAGCATTCTTTGATTTCCATTTTGAAACAAAATATGTATATTAGAAATTAATGATTTTTAGTAGAAAAAAAAGGAATTTGAGGAGTTAAATTGCTGAATGGGGGAAAGATGTGGAAGATGTTTCATATCAAACAAAGCAATTCAGGCTGACATGCCTTTTTACAGGCATAAAACCTTGACGACAGCAGGGATAAGTATCAGCAGTTTTCTTCTTGACTTTACACTTCCTCCACTGAGCTGAAAAAACAAAAAATAATTGCAATTATTTTAAAATAAAGAATCAATATTATCACAGTTCTGTGATTGGTGTTTGCCTGGGCCTGGGAGTGCCATGGGTTCCCCAGAGTGGCCAAGCAGGGCCCGGCAGCCATGGCTCGTTCCCTCCCAGCCAGGGCTGGCCCAGCCCTGGCCATCAGGCACCTCCCTGGGGATGGAGACAGGCTGAAGCTGGGATGGGCCAAGGCATGTGGAGACAGTGTCCTACAGCCTCACTGGGGCAGGGACTGTTGGACCCAGGGGGTGGAATGGGGTCCTGGGCCATGGTTAGGGCGGGGGGAGCCCCAGGGATGGGCAGTACATTAAGGCCCCTGAGGGCACTCAGGGTCTTAACAGATGGTCAAAGATAAAGCGACTCTTGATGAGCCAGAAGCGGAGACAAGAGCTAAATACAGCTCCAAAAAATTCTAGTTTCATTATCTATATTGTCATTAAAAAAAATAACTAAATAAAAAATGTTCAATGGTAAAAAAATTTGACACATATGTTGATTGCAGACTTTTTAAGAACTTATTCTTCCACTAAGGAAGAGCATGTCCTTAAGTTCTTCCACATGAATCCTCTCTTCTCATCAACATTTGTTTTTAATCCACAAGTCTTCCATGCTAATCTCAAAGCAATTGCCTTGTTTGTAGAGCTGTGGAATCAAGCTTCACTAAATGACTTAGCAGAATTTCTTTAATGTAATAAATTGGTTTGATCAAATAATTCATGTGACTTAGGTACTTATAGTACACTTTTCAAATTTCCTTTTAAGTCTTTTTTAATCTTCAGAATTCCTTCCAAGGATGGACCAGAGTTTAATTTATAGAAAAAAGTTTGGAAAGCCAAGACCTGGGGCTTTTGCACATGTACACATATACCTTTACTCCATAATGTAATCATAAAGGGGTTTTGACCCTGACACATGTGAATGTTTTGGGCTTCATTCTGATCTTAGATGAAGTATGTTATCAGATACAGTTATCATCATGTTATAAATATAACTCTATATTCTATCAAATAAACGTCAGGCCTGGTATACAATCTGTCATTTGTAATTCTGAATCCTAAGAGATGTGTCTAGACAACCAATATAGACGCTGCAGAGATATATCCTCTAAATTCAGCTCCAGATCTCAGGCCAGTTATAGGTGCCCCCCACAGACTCTGAAGTAATTGGACTGAATACCATTAAAATGCAACCGTATTAAAATATTCTCTGCATTAGCTTTCAACTACGCAAAGACCTATAATTTCAACTACACAAAGACACGTAATACAGCATCTAATGTGACTCTGAAGACTAAACCACAAAAACACATCTACTGTAGTTAAGGGAGAAGTAAATTTGAATGTGTCCTCTCCCATATAGTTGCAGTTGTTGAGCCTTTGGCAGTCATTTTAAGCTGTTACTTTAAAAAGAGAAAAGAAATGAAAGGGAGCCATTTAATTGTGTTATGTCAGTTTTGGAAATCTTTTTTATATTTACAGTGTTCCTGGTTTAGATACTCTATAAACAAGTACTGTCCACCCCTTGAATCTTTACCCCCATTCAACCAAAGTCATAGTACTTGTTAAGTTTCACTGTGTTATTTGTGTATTCAGAGGAAGGCACTTGTCAATGGGACTTAAGGTTATGCTTGAAGTTAAACATATGTTTAATTACGGTCCCAAACAATTACCTAAGAGGTTTGTTACAGCAGAATCTACTCATGTTGATATTGTGGTGGTAAATATGTCAGAAGTGGCATAGAATTTCTATGGATATATTCAGTATTTAGGAGTAATGTCACAAAGTCTGTGCGTGAGATTCTTTCTCAACACTTTGAATGTTACGACAGAATTTGAAAAACATAAAAACACACAGTATGATGATATCACGTACAGATTTGTCTCTTGGTACAAGTATAATGGCTCCGGTTGTGGAATTTTTAAATTGGACAAAACCGAATGCAATAATTATCTGGTTCATCTATCTTGTCCATTATAAACTAACTGCTTTCTCTCATGCAACATCCCCAAAAGCAGTTAGACTAAGATTCACATCAAAGAGATCTTGTTAGGAAAAATATCCACTTTTTATTCTTGTCTTCTTCCAGCAATGGAAGCTTTACCCAGCTCTCAGTCTCTAGGAACTACATCTCTTTTTTTATTATTTTTTTTTTTATTTTCATCATTTGACAGACTGCACTGTGTTTGCCCAGACAGAAGAACTAATCAAATGAAATATCTTTGACAAGATTTGCCAGCTGGTTTTGACTGCTACATGGCAGTGTACAACAGCAGTAAATATAGGAATTGAAGACATTTATGGCAGCTCTGTATCATCTGAGCAATACAACAAAGGCAAAATCCACTGCTGATCTTGACTTTGCAATATTTCAGATTATTCTTATTTTTCACATCATCATTTAACTGTGTCTTACAGGGATCCTATCTATGGAGATCAGATGTAGTATCACATTGGTAGTAGCCTCCATCCTATATGATTCAATTGACCTAGCCTTTATTACAGTAAGTCCTAAGTAAAGTGACAGAATCTCCTATAATCAGATCCATTCTGGTTCCTTTTATTTATTTTAATGGAATAAAAATTAATTTTGGAGGGAAAACCAAGCCTAGTGAGTCATACCTCTAAATGGGCTGTCATCAACTGCAGCTGCAGTTGCATGCCAAATTACAGGCATGCAGTCTTTATTGTGCAAATATCATCTCCAAAAGCATAATTCTCAATAATGTGAAGTACTGGGCAACATCCCGAAGGCTTTGAAGGTGAAATGTTAGGTACTTAAAGATCTTTTTAATTTCTATAATCTATGAAATATTTTCTTTTTCTAAGAGCTGATGCTTTATTTGTTTTGAATGTAAGACAAAACATTAGGAAAGGCCTGGAGGGAAGTCTAACACACAAGTGACTAGTAACAGTCTAATTCCCCTTTACTATTGGAGGAAAATATGTTTTGGTTTCTTTCTTCTTAGTCAAGTAAACAGATAAATATATTTCCCCTGGCTTCCATTACAGCAAGTTGGCAGTTACAGAAGAATCCTTTCAGTTTTGATTTCCTGTCAGCTTTGCTAACAAATGACCACAGAGTACAGTATTCTCTTGGTGTGGTTTTTATAGACTCTGTGCCTTAAAAGGAGTGTTTCTGAATGAAATCGCTATATGTTCTCACTTGGAGGGATTGGTTTGTTTTCTGGATGCAGTACATTTCCCCTTTTAATGAATGTGTGAAATTGGGGAAACGACAGGAAGGATGTGGCCTGAAAGGGAACTTTTTTTTTAAAAAAAAAACCCCACTTCTCTTCCCTTGATCTTCATCTCCTAAGTTGGAGTCAAAAGACTCACTAAATTCAGATACAAACACAAGCTGGTTCAGGCCACTTTTTCAATCTGCACACAGCAGGCAGAAAAACCAAACCAAAGCAAACCAGCTCCATGAGCAGAGGGCTGATGTCAGGGAAGTCAGTGGCAGGCTGCTGAGTGATTTCGGTAGAGCTTGCTGATATTTCTCCTTTGAGGTTGAATTTCTTCTCACAGATGGGTCTTCCAAAGAAAAAGTCCTGACAATGACAGAGGTCATGAGCTGTGGTCAGACACTGTGTGGTTCCTAAGCTCCTACCTTATACCTCAGAGGCCACCCTTTTGGGCTGGGATCTAAAGTCATTGCCCTGCTTTCTCACACCTGAAATACCCTGAGGGTAGCCCCTAACCTTTTCATTTGTCTCTACAGAACTTCTCTGTTTCAAGTCAGGCATCAACTCACTACTCCTGTGCAGGCAGTAACCCATCTTGATGAGCAACCAAAAACCTACTATATGAGCAATACTCTTTTCTAACAGTTTTTCTATTTTCCAGAGTAATTTTTATTTTTCTACTCTCTCACACAGCACAGAGCTCTGTCTTCACAGACATGGTCTCTGGAGAGAGTAAGGCAAATGTTGCAGAAATGCCACTCCACTCAGTGCATTTGCTATATTTTGTTCTTCAACATGCATATGCCCAAGTAGCCCTTTGCTCTGTGTTTTGTAGAAGGAAATGTCCTGCAGTGAAGTGCTCAGTACTGCTGCCGAATCTGCGCTGAGGGACACGGAGCAGTGTGGGGTGGGGGGAAAGAGGAAGAGAGACAAAGTGACTTCATCACTTCCACCCTTACAGAGAAGATAATGAGGAAAGCACTTTCCAAACAGAGAAAGTGAAGTGTCTTCAGAAAGTTAAGGAGGCCAAGGAAACTGCCAAGAGAGGAGTGAAGAGAAGAATATTCCAAAAAGCTGTCCTTAGCAGACCATAAATCTTACCCAGCGGACAGTTCAAACACATCACTTGCACCAGCCCTACTCTTCCCTGTTTATTTTCTTCCTGTCAGCATTAAAATACAATAATAAAACACCAAACAAACAAACAAGACAAACAAGAAAATAATCAAGAAAACTCAGTAGAGGAGAAAAAGGATGGGAGTCCTTGTCTGTCAGCAGTGCTGAGGAGTCCCTTGGATCACACTGCGCTGCAGCCTGTGCAAACACCACTGCCTCGCCACGTCCCATCCAAGAAAGGAATTCACAAACTCTTCTTAAGTGCCTGAAATAACCATTCAGAAGACTATGGGAATGCCAAGACTATATTTAAATATTTAAAAGGGAAGCACATCCAAAACTTTTGGTTTATGTCCAAGTGAGGTGTCTTCCTGTAAGTTTTGGCTGCCCGAGCTCACGTCAGCTTCACAGATCCTCTAAACTGCTTTAAAGGTAAGCAGCATTTTATACTCCTGAAGAATTTGTGAGGGAAATGGGAAGAAAAGTCTGTCCTCCCTAGTGTGGAGTGGGAAAGAAAGGAAGCTCTGCTGCCAATTTTAAAAGGGAATGCACAATCCATACCCAAATAGGCAGGGAAATACCTCTCTGGAGGAAGCCGCAGAGAGCGGGAGCCTGGGGAGGTAAGCAATCATGCTGGAGGGAAAACAAACGGATTTCAGTTGGAAACCAGCCTGGTCTCTGTCAAACATACCAATAAAACTGACGTGTTCCTGCAGAATGAATTGGTAAGATCTGCATGTCATGATGGGAAAAAGTACCGATAAGAAAATTTAGTAGCTTTAACGCAAAGAGCAGCTAAAGAAAACTGAAAAGTCTTTTGAACCACCCCCCCCCCTTTTTTTTTTTATTTTTTTCTTTTCCAAGTGCATGTATAAACCAGACAAGAAGGTAGGGCTAAATAAAAAGCTTCATTAGAAAGTTAAAGGAATTAATGTTCAAGGATTAGTGTTACGGAGTTATATGAATTAAAAATTTGTTAACATTAAGTGGCATCAGAGGGGATTAAAGAACACCATGCTCGTAAATACAGACCGGCCTCTCTGCTAAGATAAAGAGAGAAGTGAGCCTGGAAAACCCATCCAGAACTTCGGAAGAGACTCCTAACCAAATTAACTAAGATAACAGCCTAGAAAGAGCTCCAGTGAGGAAGCAGGTTTCTACACAAGAAATACTTGCTTTTAAGACAGATTTAACATTAAGACCAGTCTATGATGAGAGCTAACAAAATTAAAGTAGAAAAAAAGGATCCAGAAGGGTCTCCAAAGGCCCCTGGACCCTTTCAAATAAGAAAGTAGATGCAAATGATTAGCACGGATTCCCTAGAGGGTTTAAGCACCTTAAGAGGCAAGGCTGAGCTTTTTAATTCCTAACTTTTGGGGCCTTCGCACTCAGATTATAATTATACTGATATGTCCAAACCAGTATACAGCTGGCTGAACACTAATCAGGATTACTTCTCTGCTTCCAGGACAACAAACACCAATGCCAGAGCTTCTACATCACTTCAGGCAGAATAGGTATACATGTATGTGCACAAATGAACGCACACACACACACAGACATATGTGAATAGGCTGTCACTGCAGAGCTAATTGGATGGGTTTGGATGCAGGTAGTCTGTAGTGCGGATGGAGGAGCTGAGGCACATGAGATTTTTTCTCCCAATTCAGGCTTACGCTACAGAAGTTTGCCATCACACATGTGCAAATTCAGGACGTGAAAAATTCATATTCCTGGCTGTCACCACTAAGATTCCCCTTGTTATTCTTGGTTATTAGGCAAAGTGAGGTAAGTGGTCCTCGCAGGAAGACCTTTCTTCTCAGGTTGTCCTATTCCTATACTAAGGCACTTCTGTTAGCCCACCTCTGGGGGACAGGGAAAATCCCAGGCTAAAGCCCTTTTCCTGAGGTGTCTGTGCAGACCAAATTCAGAATTAGTTAGCTTGATACCATTGTGAAGGCATCTGTGTGCATTTGTGCAGGTCTGTGTGTGCATGTTTTTGTGTGTCCATGTATAACTTTTGTGCTTTAGTGCTCAATCACATCAAGCCTCTGTCTACACATGGAGGGTTTGGTATAGAGAGAGGGCTGTGGAGCACCTCCTCAGGGATAGCCAAGCCTCGCTGATGTGGGATGTGTAGAAACCATCTAGCCCACTAACACATTCCTTTCCTTGCATTAATATACTTTGATGGCAAGCTAAGAACATCCGTGTGGATAGTTGAAGGCTGATATCTGAATATTTTAGGACTGCTATGAGTTTTCACCTCCTACAGGTAATCTTAAAGACATATTCTGAGTGTGTTCAACATGAAAAAATAGGGCTATATGAAGACTTTGCCAACAGAAACAGACTGCAAAAGACTGTAGGATCAGGCAATAACTGGGACTCAGCTACCTCATGAGGATACATGGCAATGAAAATCAGAGGATTTCAAGTCAATGTTTAACGTAGAGCTTCTAAAATTTACACTGCTCTGAACAGCAAATTTTCTGATCTTTCATTTAATTAAAAAAAAAAAAAAAGAAGATGTGATGGCAGTTTTGTAACTGCTATGTGAAGTTACAGTACTGTTAAACACAAAGCTGAACAGCAGATGGCATATTTACGCCCAAGACATGAGACTATTGTTGACATGGTTTGTAATAAATAGCAATGTTGATGTAAATGCATATTTGCACAGTCTGTGTATCATGCTGACATTAATCCTCAAGGAAAGAGAACCATCTGGAAATTTTTCAGTTAGTATAATCTGAACTGAATTAAATACTATAAATTCGCATATTACTCAGGGTAAAATTCTCAAACGGAGAGGACTTTATCCCTGTTTGTGTTTGACACTAGCCTCATCTAATCCAATGTGTGCTTCTAATGTCATAATTCCTGCCTTATTTTTAATAAATTTCTATGAATTACACTATTCTATATATATTTTCTCTCCTACTAAATATATCAAATAACCAAATTGAGGACAACAGTAGCTTAAATAGACACAACTTGAGATACCTCAAGTGAATGCCAATATCTCTTAGGCTCTGAAGTGGTATAATTCTTTGCTCTAGTGGAGATTTTTTTCCCTAAGGAATTCCCCAAGGAATGCATTATTATGTGTATAAAAACTACACTAATAATTACTGCATCTGTCATATTTTTTATATTTTTTATATTTTTTATTATTATAATTAAAAATATTTGAAAAGTAGACAAATCATTTAATCCTTATATTCAGTCAGACTCTGAGTGAGGGAAGTTGATAGTCTGCAGTGTAACTTGGATGCCCAGGGTCGAAGTAAAACACATGCTTTTTCCCTCTGCCACTCAGCACCAGTCTGGAACTTGCCCTGAGTGTTTGACTAAGTCA
Source organism: Rhinoptilus africanus (assembly GCA_013400135.1). Classification (NCBI taxonomy): domain Eukaryota; kingdom Metazoa; phylum Chordata; class Aves; order Charadriiformes; family Glareolidae; genus Rhinoptilus; species Rhinoptilus africanus. The sequence continues at coordinate 41,958 of VXBO01012556.1, forward strand.
GGGTCTGAAACAGCCCCATGACAAGGTCCAAGGGGTTCAGAAGGAGTGTTTAGGACATAACCATTATTCCTAAATGGAGTTTTGACAGTGATTTCAACGCAAGTAGGATCAGATCCTCAGACACAGAAGCATAACTTGCACTACATCCTCTATGGCCATATGGAGAAGTCATTGCACCTTCCCAAGTGTTCTGAACCAAACTGAAATAGCTTTAGGAAAGCTAAGGCTATTAAGCTATTCCACTGCAGCTTTTCACACCATATAGGCTATGTTACAAAAACTGAGACAACATGAAAAATAAAATATTATGTGTTCATTTTGGGGCTTACTTTGATATTAACATTTTTATGGTTTGCCTTTTTCCTCCCAGCTGTTTTCTTTCTTATTAATTGCACATGGTTTTTATTGGAACATAGCTATCCAGAAATCGGTGCTTTTGAAGGCAGAGTAGATACACAACTGAACTCTACTAAATAGCCTGCTCTGTTTACACGAGACTTGTTAAATAACAGAGAGCAGAAAGCAAGTACTGAGTGCTGATGTGGGTTTTCACCATTTATCATCTGCAGATTATAGCGTCCTTTCAACTACAAAAGATAAAGCCACAAGAGAATGTAATATGAAGGCAATATCCCTTTATAGATCCATGTTGTGCAAATTGATGTACAAGCAGTTAATTCTCATGGCTCACAGGAGACAGACAGGTCACCTGAACATTCTTAACACTTTGAATGTAAAGCTATAACAAGATATGGTTTTGACATATGGACTATTTCTGGATTTTTATAACTTTGGAAGCATTCCTGCATGGTTGAAATTATTGGCAAGTCTCCCATTGATTTCAGGAGCTCTTGATAAAATCCACTGATTTTATGAATCCATTATGAAATCTCATTTTTGGACTACAAACAAAAAGAAAGTGATGCTTACCATGGAAAATTCAGAATCAGACTTCAAACATTTTGCACATGAGTTTATTTGAAGAATGATTCACTGTTCATATAGCTGGAGTTGTTAACAAATATGTTTAAATCATCAGAAAATCAGTTAAACCAGAAATGCTTAAAACTTTGAAATTTCTTCTGGATAGTGAAGAAGAAGTAATGAACTTACTGTCCCTTATTTGAACTTACTGAACCAGAATGCCTTGATGCTGTAGGAGCTTGACAGTACTCAGCTGGACAGAGGGACTAATCTGGGCCGGGAAGAGGGGTGGAGGGGGCGGGTAGTAGGGATGTTGCTTGTTTCCTCTTTTGCTAGCTATTGCTCTTGGCCGGTTTCAACAGTAGATGCAGCAGCAGCACCTAGGTTTCTGCAAGTTATTGGTCTCCTTTGCATCATTTGATGTACCAGCAAGTAGTTAGAAGTGACACAGTGAGGGGAGCACTTTCCTGAAGTGTAAAGTATATTAAAAGAAATGTTTAAAATTCCAAGCCTGTCACACTAAAATTGTAAGGCACTATAAACCTCTTGGCAAATATTCATGTTTAGGTTAAACACACGCTTTCCACTGCAAGTATACGCTCTCCATAATATACTTAGACCATTCTCAATGCAGAATTCCATCAAGAAGCTCTTGGGAACACTCAGAAGGATCACAGTATGTATTTGTCTGCATCTTTCATTTTATGCGCAATTCTTCTATTGGACACATGAAGATCTTTAAAGGAGTTCCAAACCTTCTTTAAATAAGAAATCAATTAAACTGTTGTTTTTTATAAAATACTTTATTAAGAATAATAAGAGTAAACAAGGTTACAAAAATACCAACTTTATTAACTAATGAAGATGCCGTTAATTACAGAAGATTTGTAATACAAGTTATAACCACAGTGTTCCCTTTTCCTTAGGCATTCAGCTAGTTGTATTTAATGGGAGCATTATTTTTCCTACTTAAATATGAAAAAATACTCTTATCATACACTGAATTCCATGGGCAGCTCCCTGAAGTTTTATCCCGTGAAGAGAAATGCTATACATAAATGCCCAAGAGTGTGTTTAAAAAGGAACACTGTAAAATTTCAGGGTGAAAAGCCATGTTAGTTCCTGCCAGCAGCCCCAACATTCATAAAACAATAAAATACCAGTGCACGTGAGGGAGGAAGAAAACAATTGATAAGGAAACAAGGCTAAACAACCAATCCAATAGGTTTCATACCGGTTCAATGGGGGTCAACTAGTTTCCAACCAGACTTCCAGAAGGGCGGTGACAAAGCCTCGCCTCCTGTTGCAGTTGCCCTGACGTTGAGATTCTGTGTGCTCTTCAGTGTACAAGGATGCATGTAGTTCAGTGCATGGCCATAGGGAAAAGCACTGAGCAACTTTCAACCCCCGCTACTTTGACAATCACATTCACTGATTTCAAGGGACATTTTGCCTGAGTAGATTTTGACCCTCAGAGATATATTTGGACCCTCGTCTGAAAAGCTCTAACTCAAATGAGTAACTCTGTCAAGTACATTGGCATTACCTGCAGCAAGGGTTTGCAGAATGTCTCAGAGCATAATCTTAAACTAGAGAAGAAGATTTCAGCAGTAGCAGCAAAAATCTAGACCGGTACATTCCCAATGAGAGCTACAGTTTCTCTGAGGGTCATGAGGTTTATGAGAGAAAAAGAGAGAGGGAAAAAAAGCTTTTTTAAGGGAAGAATGTTTTCATTAATGAAAGAAAAAAGCATCAGACAGTTTCAATGCCCAAAGAAAATCAGTAATTAAGTCAAACTAACTTCAGTAGAACAAAAACAGCTTTTAGGTTTTAATTCCAAATTTTTATATCCAGTTATTACATTTTTCAGAGACCAAGAATTAGTTACGTCGAGGAGAATGAAGATGAAATCCAATGAAGTTTGAGAGTATCCTTAGATAAGAATTTAAGTTCTGTACCCTTTAATTCTAATGTGAATAAAATCACATCTACAAAGTGAAGTCCAGATCTTGCTGAAGTTGGTAAGAGTTTTCCAGCAATTTAGATGGGCACTAGATCAAGTTCCTTTGTTATTACAGAGAGAAAAATGTTAGAACAGTGAAAAGATATTTATAGAGTGTCCTTTCTTAAGAGAATCCTGTAGTTATAACAGTTGCCTGGTACGGTACCATTGGTACCAACAAGAAATATTCACAGGAATAAATGAAGTATAAATTCATTACCACATATCAATATTCTTCTCTTCCCTTGCTCTTCAGAGTCTCACGTGCCCTCCATACTGAGACAGGGAGAGCAAGAGCACCTGATAAGCAAGTACATACAAACATGTTAAGTTCTGGAGCATCAGCTCTGCACAATTTATTTTACTGAGGTGTTGCCCAGAACAAACAGGTAAAAATCCTTACACGTTGTCTAACAAAAAACAGTATTTTTATCATATATATATATGTGTGTATATATATATATAAAAATCAGTCTTCTGCACAGCAGAAGCTTGTAACTAAAATATTTTAGGATTCGATTTTTTGAGATAGACATAACAAAATGCCTGCAAATATAATACAGTGAGCACATAACAATTCTTAGAATACAAAGAGTGAACATGGAATCGCATATTTTATCCACGTTCTACTTGTGACTGAATTCAAAACTCACTCGGAGTTTTTTAGAAGTCTCTCGTAAAAAGTTAATCCTTTCAACAAGATATGGTCAGTATATACTTAGTAAGAATACACTCTTCACGTACATGGCAATAATTAACTGTAAGTACAACAGGCTAAATCCTGCCCTCTTTAGGCCTGGTAAGTAAGAGAGCCCAAAAGGAGCATAAAGCCTTCAGAGGCAGTCAGAATAGATCAAGACATACTATCTGCGTAGCATCCGCAGCCTCAGATCCGCTGTACAGAGAAGTCGCATCTCATCCAAAGAGACTATTTACATCAGGAGGAATTTCAGAAGCTCTGCTTACTGAAAGACTTCTTCCTATGTGCCAGTAGAATCCGTTGGATGCTTGACACAAATCTCAGCAAGCCAAGCCCCTTAAGCATGGGCTGAAACTCATCCCAGTTCACCAGGAGATGTAAGCATATTTGAGTCCCGCTGAAGTCAAAGTGCACTGATGAAGAAAATAAATTGGTGAGCCAAAATGAGGGCTGCCTCCTACGACAGCTCCATAGAACTGGTTACTGTCTGCCAGGGCAGAATTCAACCCTGCGTCTTCTGAATGAAATGTTCTTTTATAAGTCTACACCACGATGTCAGCTTAGCGGCTATGCAGTTAGATATGATACACATACCATATAATTTGCTACTGGAAACATATACAATTACATAGTCACAAGTAAAGTAACAGTGCAGTTACTTATGAAATTACATGTACAGTAGTAAAACTAACAATTGGATATATGTTCTACCAATTTTTGAGAAATTACAGGGTAATTGGTGCCAACTATAACAACGTATTTGTATAATACTTCCAGCCATACAACTAAATGCCTAAAGGAGAATGAGCGCTTTTCATAGATAATGATTATTTCTTCCCTTTCCCCATCAGCATAAAGGAATATGATGGTTCTACATACAGGCAGGAAACACAAGCTACTAAACTATTGGTGATGTTTTCCATATTGCATACAAGATCATATCAATCTCTGCAATAATTTTATTACCCTGAAAGGAATTATACAAAGGACATAATTTTCTCCAAATCTAGGTAAGGCTTTATGAAAGATCTCAAGTCTCTGAAAGACTATTAATGTATAACTTACTTTTCCCAGTATTAAGTCTCTCAGCCAGGTGCCAGATTCAACTATTCTTTTCCTGCTGTAAGTACAGAGTTACTTTCATGAAATAACTAGAATCAACTGAATTTTTAACACTTGTCTGTTGAGAAAGATTTGGGCATATTTGATTGAAATGTCTTTTAATGGCCAAAGTCTACCAGTAGCTAATCAGGTTAATTTTTCAAACTGTATTAAATACTCTCTTTACCATTGTAAATTCAACGTTATTTCTGGGACTAATTTTAAACAAATGATCCATAGTCTGCTAACAAATCCACTTCTATGTCCTTTCCCTCATCCAAAACCATTTTTGAGATATCTCTTAGGTCTTATCTCACATACACACTGAAGGAACTAAGTGCTGAACTAGAGTCTATAAGCACAGGGTAAAAGGAAGTGATATTGACTTCTATGAGAGCTCTGCTTCTGGCAGGCTTGTCAAAGTCCATCAATAATGAAAAGATTAATTTCTAAGGAGACTATTTTTTAATGAAGTATTGAAATCTTTGACCTCTTCTAAGGGGGGAGAGAAATATGATCATATATGCTGTCCTTGACAGATGTATCTATCTCTCAGTAGGTCTTTTGTCATATATGAAGAGAAATATATGGCTCATAGAAAGAATAAGATGTGTTAAATAAAACTATAATTTGTTTCTCCTTCTAAGATAATCTGAAGAGCAGCATAAAAGAGGTCATATGATCTATTTCTACAAAACCATTTATCATCCAGTAATAACATCTTTGCAAAATTGTTTACCCATTCAAGTATCTTCAGGAGATATGTCACCATACTTGCATATACTGTAAGTCACTCCAACATTTATAAAACAACACTGATAGACAAAAACACCAAAACCACCCATAAATATTAAAAGAAGCTCAAAAACTTGACTATCAAGTAGTTAAAAAAACGTTGATCTTTACATTACACATTAAACCCACGCTGTCCAAAATCTTTCTTTGAATTGAAGTTGTTAAGTTTTTCAGGGTTTTCTGTACGTCATCATAATCTTGTGTATCCACCGAGAGTAATATGAGACCCGAACAAAAATCCCAGGACGATTTCGAATGGCACATCCACGGCCGGGAACGATGACACCAACTACTATCTTCAGCCTGTTTTGTTCACAAACCAAGGGACCACCATAATCTCTCTAGGAAAAAAATAAACATAAAGAATGTCACTTCTGAAAATGCTTCAAGCCACAGCTCCCTCTGTCTACTATTGACTGGTTTCTTTTGGGGATGACATAGCTCAATGTACAGGCAATAGAGTTATTCGTGCCATGGACAAAAGCCAGCTCCCAATGTCTTGTTCACAATCAGAAATTATGCGAACCATTGGCAAGGTTGGCCTTTGAACTTTGGTTGCTTCCTATGCAAATTAAACCCTATGGTCCATCTTCACATGTGATTCTAGTGACTTCAGACTACTGGATCTTACTCTCCTCTCTCAGCTACCTGCAATGTAAAATTTGTTTCTCTGTATATAAACCAGATGAGCAGAAAGTGAGTTGACTGAATTAAACATCTTTGTTATTATGACAGACTTGGCATCTACTACCTACAGATCCAGGTTAATAACCTTCTGGCAGTCAATCATCTTGCAAGCCCCTAGGATGAGAACCTATCCACACTAATTGGGGAGGGGAGGTGGGGTGGAATCCCAGATATAGTGAAAGATAACATTTTGTCGGCATAACTTTGAGACATTACTTGTTAAAATACTTTTTTTTTTTTTCATTATTCTGAGTAAATGAGACATCTATGCACCAGTACACGCATTCAGTGAAAATGTGGAGTATGGCCAACCCAGATCGGGGTCTTATTCAACACTAAAATACATCCAGTTTAAATTAGATTGAAACGGTTATTTAGATAAATTCGCATTTATTTGGGACTTGAACATAGACACTGCAGTTTGTATCCAGGCAAAATGCATACAAACCTAGCAAACCAGCTGCAAAACTAGACAGTAAATGTTCATATTGGATCGTAAGACACTGTTTCAAAAACTAAAAGCTGACAATTAGCATTGTATTCTCCCTGGATCACGAGAGACACAACAATGCTTGACCTTTATTAGGTTTGTTGGGGTTTTTTCTGACTGATTGCAGATTAGTTCCCACATGAACACTGAACTATGTCAGTGCCATCAGAGCGGCTCATAAAACACTTTCAGGAGTGGAGTTTCACCTGCCAATCTGATTTTGTTTCTCTGCCTGTTCTCTGCTGAGGAGAGTAGCTTCAAAGGGGAACTTAGGGAGCAGGAAACCATGCAGTGATTAAGACAGATTGCTAATATTAATTCAGTCCATTTCTTCTTGCAGGGGAAAACAAAGTGCAGGATCCCCAGCAGACTTCCATGCAGATGCTTCATTTATAAAGCTTGACATGTGTAAGAGCTCATTTATGATTAAGTATTTGATTTTGAAGAAAATACTTTGCAATAACAAAATAATCTTTTGGAATATTAATAATAAATGGAAGAGGACTCAGCCTCATGAAGACCTTGTTTCCCCATACTTTGGTAGTAACCCTGGGTAGGGAAAATTTCACTGCTTGGTTAACAGCAGTCTTAGGAAATCATCTATTCTACTCCAGATATTAAATGCACAATAATACTCATGACTGTCCTCCTTCTAGACATCATCTCGTCAGGCAGACTTTCCACACAAAAAATATCTTCCTGTAATAAATGATTTACTGCATTTCTCCTCAGATCTCCACCATCAAAACCAGTCCCAAGCAAAACTGTATCTAACTGTACTTTCACCGAAGTTGTTCTCTAGTCCTCACTGATGTGTTGCTCAGGCTTGATTAGGGAGACCAAATGCTCCAGCCTTCTGACTAACACTGAACCTCAGTACATTGTTGGATCTTTCTCCTTCCCTCACAACTTTATCAACTTTGTTGAGCAGTGACTTTTTTTTTTTTTGTATTTAGCATGCAAGTCCTCATCTAGCTAAGCAGTTACATTTGCTCCAGCCTTTTCTTTCTACTCAATCAAAATATACCCCTGTTCCTAGCACAGAGCCTGCTCTAGCCCTTATTATACAGAAAACCGATTCGTCTCAGTCTAACAAATTGTTTAGTCTTATGATTACATTTAACATTCATGTAAATCCTTTACTCGTGTGGTGGTACAGTGAAATTGAAGCAAAGGAATCTTTTACTGCACTCTGGCAAAAAACAGATCACCAGAAACACAAATCATTTTCAATGCAAAAGAGTAAAATATTTTTTTGCGTAGGAGTTTAATGCAGAGAGCATAATTATAAAAAAGTCTAGTAAATTATTTCTGGGAAAGAAATAGCCAGGTTGATGACTCCTAAGAACATATTAGGAAATGTAATATCTACCTCACAAGGCCCAGCACCGATGGTTTCAGCCACAGCACATATTTCCGACTCATTCACAGTGATCTTCCCTTTGAGATAGAGGTTGCATTTCTCATTTCCCAAAATAAACAGGTTTGCTACCCTCAGAAGGCCATCATAGTTAACTACTAGGATCAAAAAGAGAAAACATTATTCTGTTTTAGGGGGAAGAAAAAAAATTGAAAAGACTGTCTGGATCAACTTACTCATGTAACCTCAGTTATTGTACTTTCTCTCCAGTACTCACATATTTGTCCACTGTTTTCATGTATTTGTTTTTTGGATTTCCTATATTATCTACAAATGAGATTTGCAAGATATTTGTTTGGTGCACATGTCTGTTCAGTTCTCTGAGAATATCTGCAGAAGTTTTTGCTATTAATAGAAAATGCTAGGTAACTGGCTTTTTTAACAGCCCAGTGCCAACTTGCCCTGTCACGTCACAGAAATCAGAAAAAGTGAGCCTGAGAATGTTATCACTCCCATCAGCGGAGCAAAGATTTTGCTCCCTGCCTTAAACATGAGTTAATGTGTAACAGGGCCTGCCATGGCCTAGGGAAGGATGTGTGACTTGAAAAATACTGCAGCAGAGCAGAGTTTTTCTTGTTCTGTGCTGGCTCAGCTACACTGAATGACTTTGTGCCTGCGAGGGCAGAGCCACAGCTTTGTGCAATCTCCATTCATCAGCGTGAAGGTCAGGAAGCAGGAGCCCTGTGGAGTTTGCTCTTGTTCTACATGTCGAAAGACAAGTCTGTAACAAGCTGCGAAGATAAATAAAGGGCCTGGACCTGCCCGTTCTCTGCACAGCCATCAAAAGAAAATGCCAAGCTCGCCCTTCACTGAATTGTTATCCTGCTTTCTTGAATTTTTTTTTTTTTTTTTAAAAAAAGGATGTAACACTTCTTCCTTCCCTGACTAGGACGCTGTGAGGATTATATTAAGTAGTGCACAAAACAGAGTACAAAGTCCTTGGATGACAGATGTTATGTATTTACTGTATTATGTAACTCCGCAGCATTGCGAATTCCCTATCAGTTCTCTTAAGCTAAGCTTCCCTGGGATGCTGCACCATACTCCAGCCCAACTTCCCTATATCCCTGCCAGCCTTTTCCCCCCAGAGGGTGGCTAATATGGCCATGCTGGGAACATCAAAGGCTGTCATCTGGGAGAGGGGTGGTACAGATTACTTGCCACCCACAAAGAAATGCGGAGTAATGGTTACAAGGAAGAGAGCCTCAGAATTACAGTCGAGTTTCTGCTCTGCTTCCAGGACAGCGTGAGGATGTTGCTGCTGCTTACTCAGGGTCTGTGGCAAAACGACATTTGAGCACAGTAATTATTGGAGTAATTATTGTCAACTGGCAGCTATTAACTTTATCATCAACACATAATTAGCCAGATATAGTATTTACCAGACTAAATAAATGTCTGTTCTCCCACTTATTTGTATTTACTTCACACATAAACTGTGTTTAATAAACATTAGTAAGGTTGCAAAGTCAAGTAGTCAAAAGTTAGGAAATGCCAGACATAGTGCTGCCTGTGCATCCTTAGTTAACTGTTTTGTGTGTGCTAATTATGTCTTTGATTACATGATTCTGTACTAGCTTTCCAAAAGGCAGCCTGCTTTGGGGTAGAGAAAGAGGCTATGCAAGTAGATGAATCAGAATTTTTTCCAAAAAGGGTTAGAACTCTGCAAAACAATTCTTCCGTATTTTTTAAACCTGTAGAACAGTATTTTTCTCTAGTTCATTATTCAAAGTGTTTGAATCATTTTGCCTGTCACTGAAACAAAACAAAACCAAACAAACAAGGATGGACTAGTAGAAAATATTTAATAATAAATGATCTTAGATAAAATGCTCAAAGGACACAGTTGCACAACTGTGGCATCAGGCAATACCAGCAGCCTCACCTATAATGACAAGAGGAAGTAAGCTGTCAACGTATTCATTTAGTTTTTAAAAATAGTTTCTTACATCCAGTGTATCCCCATCCATAAACACTGCAACTGGTCTTCTCTGGAATGGTACATCCAGAAATGGGCAATCGGATTATTTCTACAAAATTTGTCAATATGGCAGGTCTGAAAAGAGAAAACAAATAATAGATATTATGGATTTTACTTAACCTTCTAAAATGTACCTTAAAAATAACATTAAATCTATTATAGACTACAGCAATTAAAAACCATGCCGATTCTTTCCTTTCTTTTCCATCTTTGAAGAATATGATATTCTACCTATTTTTTTGTGCTACAGCTGTTAACTGTCAAAAGATTTCTTGAAGTGCTGTCACACTTTCATGCTATTTAACTTGGATTTTCATCTTAAAAGTAAGTAATGATGGCATTTCATTTAAATATATAGTTTTGCTAATATGGAGAGAATTTAGAAGCTCATATATCTGGTGCTTATTCTATAAATTAAAACCATATACTAGTCAATGTGGGTTGTTTGGGTTTTTTGTTTTTATTTTTTTAAACAAACAAAAAACAACAACAACAGGAAAAATCGTGTAGGCATGATTTTTCAGAAGTAGCATCTGTTTTCTGAGTAAGGTAAATGAACCTGCATTTCTGCATATATCAAGTTAAATTTCTTACAATTTTATGTTTACCCCATGGAGACACCATCTGCAGTATCACAAACTTTATTCAGGTAGAATCTCATTCATCAGTTGAAAATCCTGGAACTGGCAATAATAGCTACTAACCTGCTAAGTTTCAGTAAGACCAAATCTGACCCTGCGGGGCCATAAACCAACTGGGAGATATTCAGAACTTGTCTGTGCTTCTCCTCTCCCTTTCCTTTGATATTATGGACTCCAAGCCAGGCTTTGTAGTCTTTCAAATCTTTGTACCTAAATGAGGCAAAGGAGGTTAGGATTTTGCTGAGTCTATGATAAAACAACTCAAAAAGCTCCGCTTAATATGATTATGCTAGAAGATCTTAACTAATAGTCTTCACTAGAAATAGGTTTATCCTGCCAACTGCTATTCCAAAATCAACATGCTCGGGTGTAAGTTTTTGGTCTGAAGCCACTACATAATTTTATCTTCAGCTGTGACTAAAATCTAATTTTTGTTTCCTAATACTATCCAAACATTTAGATGCTTGGACAGTATGAACCTTTGAACTTTTTGAGATTTACCCAATTTTTCTATTTTATTCTGTCCAGTTAGCAGAAGCATGAGATTGTTTTTATGAAGAGGCAATCGTCTAACCATTACACTTGGAGAACATATTTACACTGCTATGTAAAATAGCCAGAGCTCTTTTAGATTAACAACAATAATAACAGAAAATACCAAGGTCCCACAGGACTTTTACATCAGAAAAGCAGTGCTAAAGCCAAACAGGAGGGAAAAATGCTGCATTTAAGTTGAAGAAATATTGTGCTGATAAGTTCCCGAAAATAGATGTATTTCAATATAACAAAGCTACAGACTACTGTACCGAGAAGGGAAACACTGCCTTGCTGTTAGAACCCACTCTTCCTTTACCAAAGTACCTCCACAGATATGCTTATTCCTGGAGGAGAAAAAAAAGAAGAAAAAAAGAAAAAAAAAAAAGAGATTAAAAA
>VXBO01012556.1:54598-67892 GCA_013400135.1 Rhinoptilus africanus
TTTTTTTTTTTTATAAAAATGTCACAATCAGGAGTATAAATGTGTTCTTACATATTATGTTTGCTTCACTAATTATCAAAAGAATTTACAAGATTGCATCATGTGCTTTAGAAGATTAACTAGCACACATAGGAAGGTTAAACTTATTTAAATGTGGCACAAATCCAGAGCTGATTCCGTGAAATAGATGAAATTTATTCAAATATACCTAAATATACCTGATAACAGAATCTGGATCAGATACGTAAGAAAATATGTCATAGATTAATTTAACATTTAGAGGTGGACCTTAGTTGCTAAATATGAATACAAGTTTCTAAGTATCGCTAAGCCTTTACTGTTCAGTAATGGCAATTCCATTTCGAGGTGTACAGTTAGTTTTTTGCAGAAAGCCCTGAAGTCATTGAGATATTCTTTCAGACAACATTCTATTTGCTTCCTTGGTAACAAAACAAAATAAAATTACGTTTTTATGGCCACATGTAATACTTAAAAATATATTCTGCTGCTGGAGTATTCCAGGAATGCCCTTTTCATAAAACAGGATTTAATGCAATCATTTAATCACTCATCTGCTTAATGAAACTTTGATGCATAGCACAAAATCCAGGTTCAACTAACATAACATTAGTTATTTAAATTTTCAGCACCAGATGTAATTCACCTTACCTGTCTAAAGTCCCTCAAACATCAAGGCTGCTTTAAAAACAGTGCAAAGATAAACTTTTCCAGAGAGTGATTCAGCCCACCTATCTGGTTATTTACGCTAGGAATAGAGTGATATTCCTCTAGAAATGTCTTTCTGGAGCATCCACTAGGCTTTCAAAGAGGTCTAGTTCAGATTGGAGCTCATAAGATGTAAAGGTTACCAAGGATGGGAAGGCCCTCCACAGTTTCTCTAGCAATGAAGCAATGTAGAAAATAGGTTTTTTATCTTTTCTTTTCCCCTATTTTACAACCTGGCTTTAAAACAGTTGAAAAATCATAAGCTAATAGCAGTGAGCTGCACTTTAGTCTATACTAGAGGGCTGGAGCACCTCTCTTACAAAGACAAACTGAGGGAGTTGGGGTTGATCAGTCTGGAGAAAAGAAGGCTCCGAGGAGACCTTATTGTGGCCTTCCAGTATCTTAAGGGGGCCCACAAGAAAGCTGGTGAGGGACTTTTTAGGATGTTGGGTAACGGTAGGACCAGGCGGAATGGATTAAAACTAGGGATGGTTCAATTCAGAATGGATGTTGGGAAGAAGTTCTTCCCCGTGAGGGTGGTGAGACACTGGAACAGGTTGCTCAGAGAGGGGGTGGAACCCTCATCCCTGGAGGTGTTCAAGACCAGGCGGGATGGGGCTCTGAGCAACCTGATCTAGTGGGAGGTGTCCCTGCCCATGGCAGGGGGCTGGAACTGGGTGATCTTTAAGGTCCCTTCCAACCCTGACAATTCTATGATTATTTTTGTTTTCTTTATTTCATGATAGAAGATACAGGACTGATGCACGAGATACATCTCCTGTTACACATTAATGATTCACACTTCCAGCTGATGAGTTATGAACTAGAGTAATGAACATAGGAAACAGTTATTCTGTGTTCTGGCTTTCACACAGTAGCAAAGTCAGAACTGCTATAATGTAATACACATTTCCAGCTGTACATGTTAGGGTCTTGTTTTACAGAATGAAAAGGATTTCCTTACAGCTCCTACTTTTCTTTCTTCTTTTTTTTTTTTTTAGTTTTTTTTTTTTTTGAACAAACTACATTTCAAAAGCATGCAATAATATGAGCTGAAAGCTAAATTTGAGGTGGGTATATTTCCTGATTCCAACACTTCACATCTAAATGTACTGCTCTTAAAATGAAAATATTGATATGGAACTCAAATTTTTTGGTTCTCTAAAATAAACAGTTTAATGCTGGACGCAAAGACAATGATATGAAAAGGTCTGCAGTAACTAATCAAAAGAGCAGAACACTAAGTGCTTTACAAGCTCATGTGTGCAAGGTAGTAATAACGACCATACAAATATTTCACCAATGGAGTGAATACTGTGGAATCACCTGATGTTCCAGGAATGACGATTTTCTGCTTTTACAGAATTTAACTGCAATCTAGAAGTATTTTTATTATGTTCAGCATTTTCTACAGTTCCAAAACAAATATCCTGGTAGAGGTATTGTCTTTCAAATCAAAGGGATAGTTACCTGTATGTCAAACTAACCACCCATCCTTCGTTAGTTTGTGTTGGGATTCCATTTACAACTCTCAAATGTTTTGTTGAGGCACAAGGAATGACAGTATCTGAAAGCAGGTCCAGAGATCACATTTTACTAAAAACAGCGGTAGGAAACCTGTACAGTTGCACATAAGGACCACAAGAAGGTCAATATTCATTATGGATTAACTTTCCTGTGCTAATGAAATATATTTCTAGAGCATCAAAACTACTTCAGCGAAGTATTCATAAAAGACACATATTTAAATAGGTTTGCTATGAAGATTTACGTGTTAAAAAGCAAACATTGAAAATCATTACCACATCTTACCATTAGCAAGACAGGAAAATGAACACAGATAAAGGAGTATAATAAAGCTATTCTACATTTTCCTCTTGTAAAAACAATTTTTCCCAAACTGTATGGGTTTTAGTATCTTTAACTTATCTTTCTCTTTTTTACCAATCGGAAAGAAACAGCAAGTTTAGAGGATACAATACATGCACTGCACAGTCTATCTGCAAACTTACTTACCATCCAAGCTGGTCGTAGTAGGAGTTGTATCACCTTCACCTAGACAGACACAAGGTATTCATAATACAATATTAAAACACATCTAAAAATTGAATACAGTAAAAATAAACAGCTAATGGCATATTGTGATTTTTAATAGTTCACACCATTTTAAACTTCAATGATTTCTTTAATACTCTGCAAAGTCACAATTTGGAAAGGACTAACAAGAAGGCTGAATTTCATTCCAATAGAAAGAAATAAAAATAAAACGTCTTGCAAAAGGAGTTTCGAGCATTTTTATTCTTGGCTGAATCCTGAGTACATCGGGCTACCAGTGATGTCCAATTTACATGTTTCATTCGAACAAGCACGTGCTGAAAAATGAAGTTAGAACTTTTCTATAAGCTTTCAGGAATTACGTGATGTCATGTGATTAAATCCAAATCACATTTAATGAAAATTTCTAACCTTTGAAACTTCAAAAGACCTTTTATGTTGATATCAGTAAAACCTTATCCTTATCAAAATGTTTTCCCCAAAATCTGGTTTGATTTTTCCATCTAGTCCAAGTCAAAACGCAGTTAAAAGGCTGCTTAAACTTGGTTCAAAATTTTTGTCTTCAGTGAAGTCTGCAGTTACCCAGAGCTATGAGCTACAGGTGAAGGTATTAAAAATTTGCACAGTCAAAATTTAAACAGTCTCATCCAACTAGACTTCCACCATTAAGAAAATATGTGTGTGTATATATATATATATATAAAGGAATAGAGTTATATACATAGTCAATTTTCCATGTGTATGCATATGCGTGTGTATGTGTATGCATATGTATATGTGTATGTATGCATGTATACATATATACATGTATGAAGAGACAAGTTAAAGGCACCAAATAAGTACACTTGAGAACTGCTAGAATTTTGTCTGTACTGGTTAAGCTGGTTATCAGTATCTGAGTGAGCCAGTCGTAGCTTAATACTAGTCTACAGAAGTTACAATTGTAAAACCGACATATTCCAACTCTGGAGTTTGATTCCAGAAATCATAATACTCACCATTGCCATATACCCTACAAATATTTGCTGTGAATATTTCCTTAGGAATTCATAGACCCTATGAGTGAATAATAAAAATATTTCTTCATCTGTTGTTCTTTACCTACATTGACACAAATAACCTTTTACACAGTTTGTTTACTCTTCACATAGATGCCAAAATATCACCTGAGACTTCAAATATCACCTTGCAGAGATGCTGCAGTCCAGACTATGAGGAAATGCAGCAGATTGCTGCTAGGAATTAATGTAACATTATCCTTAACCTCTAGAGATCACAGTCATGCATTCAGAAGCCTGATTTATCATTTAAATGTTCTCTCAGGTTATACAGAACAGTGGTTTAGAAATAGGAATTTAGGAGAAAAATCTTGAACCTAAATGTGAATTGCACGTTTTTCAGCATAAATCTTTTTTCATTTAACTTCATTTTATTATTGAAGTCCTTATGACTTTTAAATCTCTTTATTTAAGCTATTTAATTTTTAACATGCAGTTTTGGAGGAGTGATGCTCCTAATTCTTGTTGGCAGTTAAATCATCTGAAAGCAGAATCTATATAGTATATATACATATAGTGAGTTTTCCTAACTTTTCAAACAAACAAATGCAGAATACAAAAAGACATTATGAAGCTTGTAGCTCAGAAGATAACTGTCCCTGGGTTTCTTGAGGCCACAGCCAGCATTCTGACCACTAGACAATTCTTTGTCTCCGTCCAGCCCTCATTCAATAGATAGATCTGTTGGAAAATGTTTGACCATCTGTAATAGCTCTTTTATGCTCCTGCTGCATAAATAAGCCTTGAAATCTCTAAGCTGGTCAAGGAAAAGGACCCCTTGTTCATATATTGCACAAGCAGCTTCTGTCCATCCCTTTTCAGTCATGCACAATTGATTCTTGATGGACTTACACATTTTCTGCCGCCACAAGTGACAGCAGAAAGGTATGCAAACACACGTGACACCATGGCTTCACTGGGACAGCACGGTTGACAATGCCTGAGGCATACCAAGTACTCACATCGAGAAATAGGGCAGTAATCCCAGGGAACAAGAGGATCATCTGTGTAACACCAGGGACCATGAAAATCATCATCTGGATTGCGGCAATAGTTTTTCTTCAGTTTACTAACATCTGGTTCTCTGAATATTTGTATATGCCTACAGGGAAAAAAAATTCAAAGTGCTGAAAAGCTTTATACTATAGCCCAAATTTTCAAAGGTTAAATGTTGCCTTGCTCCACACTGTAATATTAGCTGATTGAGAAGCCTACAGGTCAGGGTTTAGGGCTGGTTAAAATCAAAGGGAAGATGAGACCCAAATATTTGCTGGATCTGGGTCCAAGTTTCCTCTGGTTGGTATTCTAAGCAACAGACAGCTGGAGGTTTCTAGATCTTCCAGTCAAGCTAAAATCCCTGGATGCCCTCAGGAGGGAACTTTACACTGATTAGAAGAGTGTCTGTGTTGCCTTTAGTAAATCTGCAGGTCTCTCCGGGACCACAGGTACCTTCTCCCTGCAGATTAGAACAAGAGAGTACAGAATCTGCAAAGAATGCTGAATCTTAGGCAAAGGAAGGATAAATGCAAGAAAGCTAGCGAGACCGAGCAGCAGGCAAGAAGAAGGATGAACTGCTCAAAAAACTCCAGTGATAGGTCAACTAAGTTGCAAACCTACATGAGATAGTTTAAAGGTGAAACTTTGGAATGAAAATCTGAAGCAAAGATATTTATTTCTGACTTGTCAGACAGAAGCCTGTAAGATTCCTAAGTTACAGCTGCACGGCCCTTTTAGTTTGTAACCAACCATGCATGCTGCTTCTAGCACATCTGTAACCAGAGTAACTGCTGAAGTGAGACAGATAACTCTCCAAAGAAGTTCCCAGATGGAAAATTTGTGGGAGTAAGAGAAGGAAGGCTGATCTGTGCTCAAGTTTGTACAAACACAATTGCATCAAGCGTCCAGTTGCTTCAAGCTGCTTTATTCACAGCTAATTGAAGATTTATCAGAGCTTTCAGAAGTCATGAACTTAAACCTCTGCCTCCCTTAAGTGGACAGGACACTGGAATATGTATGTTGTCTCTGACCCTGTGTAGGGAAAACCGCATATAGTCCAAACCACATATATAGTGCCACTAACGTCTGCCTTTTGCAATGCAGCTTCCCCAAAGGCTGCCTTACTTATTTACATGCCTTCACCTGACTGACAATCAAGTCAGCAGCAAAAATAAGGGACAGCCAGATTCCGGAGGGCAATGCTTAATACATTAGGTGCTATGATGGTGGTGATGATCATGAGTGCTAACTCAAGAGCAAATACCAAAGGTAATACCAAAAGAATTGCATCTTCAGAAACTAAAGGAAAACAAAGGAAAAAATGTTTCCATCTGGGCTGCTAATGTGTGTAACATACACAGCAAAATTTTTTGATGGATCCCTGTCTTTGTGTGGTACCTGGAAGTCATTGTTCTTGTCACTCCTGAGATTTATTAACTTACTCCTCTGAACCAACAAAGACAACATTGAAGATCCTGGCATAATTGAAAAAGTCTTGAAAACTCACAACTTTTTTCGTACGTACTGCTGATTCTTTTCAACCTTGGTAAATAAATTAAAAGTAACTTGACATTTCCACTACTTGAATATGAAGCCAAATTAATGATAACCAACAGAAATTAATCAAGTCACTTTAATGGCATTTGATGTCAGTGTCATTAGATGATAGACTCATGATTCAATTTCAGGTTGCAAGGGACCTTAGGTGGTTTCAAGTCCGACCTCCTGTTTGAAGCAGCATGAGCTGTGAGTTCAAATTGATGAGATAACGATTTCCTGCTTTATTCCTGCTATCCTCTCACACAACAAAACTTTCAAGGGCAAAGATGGGGTAAACCAGGTCAGTAAACTAAGAAACATCCCAAAGCCTGCAATTAGTGGTTAGCCCAAACAAAGACATGTTGTGTAATATATTTAAACACCGAGAGGAAAAANTACTAAGAACTCCAGGGCATAAGTAGCTATTTTAGAATCACTGCAGAAGAAAAGGGGATGGCATCTGGAGGCCGTATTTACCCTGGACTCACTGAACCATGTCATTCTATTTCGTATGTACACACCTACGTAAGTCTTCAATATTCTTGTCCCATGTGGAGCAAGTTAGCCCAAATCTTGTCTTGGATAGATTCCCCATGTAACTCTTGCCATTGCCGCGATAACAATCTGAATAAGAATGTTGAGACAAAAAAAAAATAGCGGAGGGTGATTGTGCAACACTGAAAAGAAAACTCTTCCATCAGTAATCCAAATAATTAAAGACAAGCGTTACATTTAGGAAATGCTATACAATATAAATCAGACAATTGTATATATCAAATTAGAAGGAAAATGGGAGAAAATTTTCAAATTTAGATACATAATCTCCTGCTTGAGGCCTTCATTTTCAACACAGTAACATTTTAAATTTTGTCTCGCTTAGATAAACTGGGAAAATTTCTTTCATAGTTAGTTTATGGTTAATTTAGAAGGGTCACACAGAATATTCTAAAAGTTGTCAGAAGCTGTTTTAACCAAAACAAAGAAAAATGCCTCCTTAATCCTCCTTCCCCAAAAAATAGGCACTCAGCCTATTTGAAGCAACTTACCTTTATGCAGATTCTGGATACTGGCAACAGGATATAATTCTAGATTTAAGTTCTACTTTGGCAAAATCAAAAAATCAACATCACTTTAATTTTAATGTAATTCAAAAACTTGCCTCTTCACTCCAGCAGAAGTCATGTTTAATTCATAAGCTTTTATCACAAGCCTTTTTGAGACTTTTCAAGAGGATTGTTTAAAATGATCACTACTATAAAGACGTTTTGTACAAAGTATTTCATTTCATATTCATCAGTATTTTTACTTTTTGATAATTGATACTTCACAAAAAAACACCGAATGAAAGTCAAAGTTTAATCCTTTCTCTGACGAAACTCTTGCAACTGCAGTTCTTCAAATTTTAAGAGAAAAAATGGTTTAAATTGAAAGATGGAGATCTTAATGCAGCCTGATGTAGGGTCATGGGTCTGAGGTTTTAGCCTCGGTTTATGCTATGATTGACATCGGTTCTCATGATGCAGTAATGCTCCTTTGAGTAATACCAAGACCTCATGGGAAGAACAACTTTTGTCTGAAGACTCCAAGTGGACTTTGCAGGCAGAGGTAATAGCTGGAAGCTAAAAGGCTGCATGGGCAGTCCCATGTGTTTTTATCAGCTCAACTTATTTTAGACAAGAGGGTATATGGAAAAAATAAATTTAAAAAATGACATTTGGTGGCCTTATACGCAATTATAAAAAAGACTGTGAGTGAAGGAAATCATTTCAGCTCTGGAAAAAGGTCTTTCAAATTAAGAAAGTTGAGACAGTGCAGCAGATCTCCAGCTAATATAAAATGTCACACAGATTCACCTTGTCTAAAAATCAGATCCAATAGCAAATCTTTGCTGCAGCTTTCCCTGCTGGAATTGAAACATGAACCGAGAAATGAATCTCATTTACACCATGATGAATCCCAAGTATGCAAATAAAGCCAAAGCGGAACTACACAGGTGTAATACAGATGTACTGAGAGCAACTTCTCCATTTTTCAAGCCTCCTTATCTGCCATTTGAAACAGTACAGGATTCACTTATCGCTCTTCCCTCTGTTACCTTGTTCATTTGATACATCGCACTTTGGAATCTGGGAGCAATAACCGATACGGATGTTTGGGTCAGTGGTAAAACACCAGGGTGATTCAGATCCATCTGGATTTCGGCAGTAGTTCTCCCTCAAATCCCTATAAAAATAAATATGTTAGCTCACAGCAGGGATAACCTAAAACCACTGATGCATTCTATTGATTTTTATTATGAATTAGCAATAATATAGGCTCCTTAAGGTCTGTGTGTTACTGATCAGTGTCAAGTGCAAGGAGATGAGGAGCCAGTAAGAACACAGTGTCCAGAAAAATATAGTAGTTGTAATAAGAATATAGTTATGGGAATTCGTTTTCAGTGGACCTATGTTTTGACTGGATATAAGATTCCATTTGAAGATTAAAAATATTTTCAACATAGCTTATTTTTATTCAGGATTCTCTAACAAAATTTGCGTGCAAGCTGACATTGGATACACCTGCAATCCATTACAAGTGCTTTTAGATACAAACATTACCAAAGTGCTTAAAATTCCCTGTACTTTGAATGGTTCTGCTGAGTTTAGAGAAACAGAGTCCTGTAGACTGTCAGTGATTCATTTAAGAAACCGAATCTTGGAATATAAAAAAATATATGTTGAAATTCTATACAGCTGTTACCTTTAAAGTAAAAGTTAGCCACAAGGGAACATCTTTAAATGTCTCTCACAGCTTTCATGAAATAGTCAAACCTCTTAAATGTAAGTTTTATTTTCCCATCTCCTGACAGTTGTTGCCATGTTCTGTGCATCTCCATATTTCACTGTATTTTTCCATCTGCAGTGCTTACTGATAATAGAATATGGAAAGAATGTGCCTTATACTGTATTTTTTACTCATGTGAGTGAGTTTTGAACAGTCGTACCAGCAATTCTGTTGATTTTACTCAGGCTATTGGCCTGAATAGCTACTATGCTCCCAAGCATCGGCTGAATAAGCAGTTCTAATGTTAGCCCCTCTACACTGCCAGGAACACTGTTAAAACTGTATGAAGGCCTAATCCTGTACAGCTCAAATTGGTTTAAGAGGTGGTTTGTCTGAGAAAACACCGTGGAATCAAGCTCAAGCACTAACTTGGTCTAACTTCAAAGTGGTCCTGAGACTGACAAGAGGCTCCGATCAATCCTATTTCCTATTACAATGATAATTGTTGCATTTTCAGTAGGCGTGTTACAATGCACAGTACTTGATCAATAAACCAAACAATCGTAATGAAGACATTATGACAACAAACATATCTGTTTTGCCCAAACAACTATTGTTAGAGAGATAATCCAAACTCATACTAGAATCTTTGCCTTGAAAGATCCACGCTATTAAATTCCAACACAAGCCCAGATTGATATTTAGCTATCAATAAAGATATTTGCTTCAAACCAGGCTTTAGGTCCCTGCTAGTCAGCTAAGTTTTCTCCATGCTCAGTGAAAAAAAGGACTGAAAGAGCATGATTAAGATAACTGCCTAAAGTAAGTAGATTATTCACATTCTGGGAATTTATGAAGTGTACAGAAAGGTTACATGACCAGTGGCACTTCAGGTGAAAGCAGTTCGAGTCATGAAAGTACATTTAGTAATGAGACAACAAAAGGATTAAAAAGACAGAAAATAAAAGAAGTGCTGTCAAATATCATAAATGTCAAGTATTGTCAATAAGATTACACTTAGGTCACATTTAGGACACATTAAGTTAAAGTCAGGAACCAAGCTGCCAACAAGTACTTACCTCCATGAAAGAAAAACAGTACTATAGAATCCCAGAATCATAGAAGAGTTTGGGTTGGAAGGGACCTTTAAAGGTCATTTAGTTCAACTCCCTGCAATAAGCAGGGACATCTTCAACTAGACCAAATTCCTCAGAGCCCCGTCCAACCTGACCTTGAATATTTCCAGGGATGGAGCATCTACTACCTCTTGGAGCAATCTGTGCCAGTATTTCACCAGCCTCATCCTAAAAAATGTCTTCCTTCTATCTAGTCTAAATCTACCTTCTTTTAGTTTATAGCCATTACCCTTGTCCTATCACAAAAGTCTGTCCCCATCTTTCTTACAAGCCCCATTTAACTAGTGAAAGGCTGCAATAAGGTCTCTCCAGACACTTCTCTTCTCCTCTCTGAACAACCTCAGCTCTCTCAGCCTGTAGTCACAGGAGAGGTGCTCCAGCCCTCTGACTATTTTTGTGACCCTCCAGACCTGATCCAAAAGGTCCATGTCCTTATGTTGGGGAGTCCAGATCTGGACATAGTACTCCAGGTGGAGTCTCAAGAGAGCTGAGTAGAGGGGGAGGATCACCTCCCTTGAACTGATGGCCATTCTTTTTTTGATGCAGCCCAGGATACAGGTGGCTTTCTGGGCTGCGAGTGCTCATTGCTAGCTTTTCATCCACCAGTATCCCAAGTCCTTCTCGGCAGGGCTGCTCTCAATCCCTTCATTCTCCAGCTGGTATTGATACTGGGGGTTGCACCAACCCAGGTGCAGGGCATTATAATCATAGAATCATAGAATCATTATGGTTGGAAGAGACCTTTAAGATCATCAAGTCCAACCGTTAACCTAGCACTGCCAATTTACGAGTAAACCTTCAGTGTACCAGAACTATTGGGATTCATGTCCCAGTCTTGAAACCATCCATACACTTTACAGTCAATGAAATTAGTGAATACATGCTTGAAGAAAAAGTTCGTGAAACCCTCTAGAGTTTCACACAAGTTCATCTAGAACCAATATTTTTAGAGCTGAAGAACTGAATTTCCCACGTACAAGTGGTTTTCAGCATCAGCAGTAAATGCATCAGGTCACAGAGCAGGGATAGGGATCCCATATTCTACTTTGATGGCATGAATTTCTAAATATTTGAAAACTAAGCTCCTTTCCCACTGCAGTAATACCCACATATCTCTACTCACTTGCATTTGAAGTTCTCAGGAGTGATGTTGTGCTGGTGAGGAAACTGGGAGTCCCATCGCTGGCACTGGATTCCACTCCATATGGTGTTGACCGTGCCACGGTAGCCCTCACCCTGCCCCTGAATGCAAGTTGATGTCTCAGCTGCTGCCTCTGTGTTGTTCACGACACTTTCATCTGTAGATCCAGAGAAGAAACGCTGTTTCATTTTCCTGACTGAACCTGGCTTGAGATACTAGGTTTCAACTCTACACTGCAGTTCACCTTGTGGAGTTCTTTGTTGAAAATGCCAATCTGACATCTTTTACAGAAAAATTTTCATCACATTCACAATATCCCTGAGATCAAAATGTGTATTAGATCTTACGTTAGTTCATCAACTTGCAGGCAAATGATCTATAAAATCTGCTACATTTCAGGGCTTTTATTCAGTGAAACACCTGGCCTATGCTATATTATTGAAGGTCAGGAGATATTCTTGGTTAGTCTTTCCTTGTCAACAAGTATTTTCTTATTACTTAGCTTTACATAACTGAATGACCACCCACGTGCACACTGTTAAACATGTTAATACATGTTTGCAAGATTAAAACCCAATTGGTTTTCTCCAAAGAATTCCCAGAATATCAAGTCACAGGAAAAAAAGATGCATATATATATATATATATANCTTGAAGCTTCTCTTTTTATGCCTCATAGAGTTAGAGGGGAAAAATAAAACAGACCAGCTTTTGGAAACCAAGGATCAGTATTCTCTACAGAGAGACAAATGTTTTAAAGACCAACAGATTCATCAGACTCAAGATCTTTTACAGATGTTGATATACTCTGCATTCACCCTGGTGTGGGCTGTCTTGAACTAAATTCAGAAAAGCAGTGGTTTTTTAAATGACTCATTCACATAACTTGAAAGACTCTTTTTTATTTCTTATGCAATTTTCATAATTACAAATTAATGGCACAGATATTGCATCAGATATATACAAAGTAGTACAAAACTAAATACACTTCAACAAGAGCAACACTTCTACAATGTCCCAAAAAGCTCCCAACATATTTTTGTAAGTAACTGCCCATCTGTTGGTAATCATTATTGTTCACAAGACTAATTTTATTAATTACCTTAAAAATATAAGTTGGCAGCAATAAGTATGTTAATAAAGTTTTAAAATTAGTTTTCTTCAAATGGTCCAGTGATTAGAACAATATTTGTGTGTTACTCATAATACAATTCATTCCTGGTAACTTCAGCCAGTTCTATGAACTTGCAGAGAATATGGATCTTAAGGAAACCAAATGTCATAACAGATGGGTTTGGTTGATTTGCTGTCTAATCTTCTATGTTAAAGATCACTTCCCTGTCAGAAGATAACATCAAGTTGTGCAGTTGAATTATACTTTTCTCCATGTTGGAGAAAATTTCCCTTTTTCTCTTCATCTGGTTGATGTTTTTGTATGTGTGTAATGGTTAAATTAATTTCCTGTCCTTCCTTACCAAGGCTTCTTTGTCTGCAAAGATTGTCCTGTTTCAATGGGATTGTGAGTTCCATGCTCATTACAAAGTCAAAAGGACATTGCTCTGCAAGTATCACAAGAAGGCTGACAAATGTACTCTTTCTGGTGAATTCATCAAACAGGCTTGCAGCTAGTAATTTTATTTGTAAACATTATTATTCACTTTATAAGTAATTGGATGATGAAAAGACAAATTTGTACACCTAATAGAAATACATATCTACTTATTTCAGGTTTCCATCATCACTAATATATGAAAACAAATTGGAATTATATTCTAAGGTAGTTCCTAAGCTGATTAGGCTGGACATTACAGAATCACAGAATCATAGGGGTTGGAAGGGACCTTAGTAGATCATCTTGTCCAACCCCCCTGCCAGAG
>VXBO01012556.1:67916-89118 GCA_013400135.1 Rhinoptilus africanus
AGGGCACATTGCTGGCTCATGGTCATCCTGTTGTCCACCAGGACATTGCCAAGTCACTTTCAAATATATTTTATCTTTTTTTTAAAATATATATATACAATACTTTTAGTAAAAATTAAAGAGATGGGGTGTACAGTTTGGAGAAAAATAGTTACCCACCATGATAAATTTCAGCACACATATGGCATCCTGGCTGCATAGTGTTTCCTAAATAAATCAATAAACAGCTGTATAACCCTAGCAAAAGGTCTCTTAAATAATAGTAGCAATGCACAAAAATTCACCCTAATACAGGCCATTACAAAGACCTTATTTATACACAAAAAGTTACTATTTCAACTGTAATGAATTGTATAGTGCATCTGCTCTGTACTCAGTCATACTAGGGAAAAAGTAACTAAGTTGGCAGTTATGTATCTTTGTATGTTTTGTGGTTTGTTTTTTTTTTTTAAATCACATTCCTGAAAAAAAAATAACTAATGCATCAATTTTAGCAAGGCCATAAGGATATTTTGCAAAGCATTCCTTCTTATATATCTATAGATACGGAGCTCATCGCTAAACCTTACACTATGTGTCTGTACAGTCACCATTACCTGTAGATCAGATTTTACAACAACATGTCCATGTCAAAATGTTCCGCTTAAAGGAATCAAACTTAACTTTCACACTGTCATGAATACTTGCACTCACAAACCTCTGCTGGAAAGACTTACTTTGTAAATAATTACCTAAAGTTTAATAACTGAGCACAAAGACCAGATGTGTAGAGCACTGGTGGAAGATTCCTGAGACCACACTCACCAGTTCTCTTCCAAGGTGGAATCAGGATGAAGCTAAATATCAGTAAGGCTGAATTTCCATCCTTATCCTAGCATTTTCTCTAAAATCTGAATTAAGACCTGCAACTCCAAAGCCTAGTTCCAATGAGAAAGTCATCATGAATTAAGTTAGAAGATGAATTTAAGTTCAATAAGCAATCCTTATTATGCAGATAGGTACTTTAATTTCATATTAGAAGTTCTTTTTTTTTTTTTTGTTCCAGTACTGCTTTCATAGTTCTGAACTGAGATCGAAAATGTTGTTAAAGGAAGATCACACAAAATTATCGTCTTATAAAAGACTACTATTTATGATTTATTAATTAAATGCCACTTCTTATTCCTGTATGAAGCTCCATTATGAATAGAAAAATTTGTATGATTGTCTAGCAGCATTTTGCTACCTTTGAATCTTGTAGTATTTTTTTAATATTCTGGATGACTCGAATTAACCACGTAATTCAGACAGCTACTTGAGAATTTCCTGTTGGTATTACTTCCACCATCACATGTTCACTCTGAATTCTCCAACCAAAGCACAATAATGCAAAGGTTTCCTTTTTTCCATAAAACCTTCCAAAACCTTCCCTATTTTGATACTTCAAAATGCATAACTTTATTAATAAGGGACAGCTCATACATTCATAGATGCTTAAGTAAAGAGATGAAACATTATCCAGAGCTTTGTGTCTAAAGCCACAGATAGTCTTCTCAGTTCTGGTTCTCACAATAATGCCAGCATGAGGGACTCAGCAGGGGCCTTGAGTCATTCTACAGTTGAAGTAACCAGTTAGAGTACTATTTCTGTCTTTAACCCCAATGACCCAGAAGAAAATCCTGCACAAATTTTAGGTCAATGGTGAAAATCCTACTAACTTAAAAGAAGGTAAGGATTTTGCTGGAGTTTTCATGTGATTTCATGTTAATATTATCTAGGTATTTTTGGAAAGAGATATAGTTGGAAAAGAAGTGTCCTAAATTACTTCATCAGGAAAATTCCTACTTTTGCTTACACATTTGCAATGTCTTTCCTTGTGTGTCAGTCCATGAAAGGAAAATATACTCTGATTTGTAACAAAAGACGTTAAAAGTAGATTTTAAAAAGAAAGAGGTACTTAACCCAGTAAAGAAAGTGTTTTAAACACAGCAAAGTCCTCATTAAACATGATCCACGCAATTCTGCAAATGTCAGTAAGAAACTTGGGTGACATTATGGGGAGAAGCTGCTCATGCTCAGTTACACTGCCTCCAGGCATCCCGACTTCAAGGAATACAATCTACAGTTTTGGGTGGTAGGATAGTGGCTGTTTTTTAGTTTCCACGTTTCCTTCAATGTACTATCTCACATTATGTGAAATATGGGAAAAAACCCAAAGCAATGATTTCTAGTGTTTTGGGGTTGTTTTATTTTTTTTTTCCATAAAAAAAATATGATAAAGTGATGAAATAAATCAGACCCAAGCTCAAGAATCACAGTACTGAAGAACTCATTGTCACCTAATCCTGCACACCTACAGTTTGTCCTTGACAGCAGAGATATCTTTCCAGGTTTTGCCAGTATCTACAGATAGGCTTTAAATACAAACAGTTTTTAGTTCAAATACATTTGAAAAAAAAAAAAATCTGTATCAAATTTTTCACCATTAAGACTTGTCTGCAAGTTCAGTGCTTTTTAACCTCACTTTTAAATCTATCATAGAAATGATGAAAAGGATCTGAGAAAGATCCTTTTTAAGGAAATTTAGATTGAGCCATTGTCTACAGCATGAATTCTGGACCTCTGTTATGCCTCTGTGTGAAGCGAGGTGGAAGGTAACACTTTATCAACTACTAAGCATCAGTCTCTTTTTACTTTTTACTCCTTTCTGTAAACATCTTTATCTTACATAAATATTAAGGTTAAAATGAGTGGCACTTTTATTTGTTTACATACTATGATTCAACAAATAACTCTTTAATCAGAACTACACATTCAATGAGTAGTTGAAATCTCTGCTTCTAAAGGATAAGTGAACTAATACTGTTGATCCTTTGCCTTCCCAAAAGTTGTAGGTGCACTGCAGTGGTTCATTTTACACCTAGATGTTCAGTTTTGCTGTTTCATTGCTTGCTCTTTCCCATCAAACCCAGACCTTTATTGAATTCTCTCAGTGCTTTTCAGGACCCAGTCACCCCTGCCTATTGCCCCTGAGTACTGACAGCAAAGGCTTAATCCATGGTAAAATCATCTGGGTTGGTGGGAAATCAGGTAAGCAGCAACCAAACACTCTCCTTACCATAATAACTCCATATTGCTCTGCAGCCCTCGAGTGACTGACATATGTAACCTCCTTACCTCTGGGCCTCAGCACCTCTCTGCCCTATAGCTCATCCCCAGAAGTGCAGCTGTCCTTTCTCCTTTTTTCTTAAAAAAAAGCAGTTATTATCTCCCCACTCCTGTCTTCCCTGTAGTCCATGTCCTCATTTATGCCAAAGTAACAGTCATTTTCTTTTTTCATATCTGTTGTCACTGCTTCCATTTCTTCATTTCATCCTACACTTCTTTATTGCTGTTGTAGTTGTCCTTTTATCCTCTTTTCTAAGTAAAAATTGTCTCAAGCCAAAACCACAGACACATATGTGAGCAACTTCAAACCAATCCTGGGGTCCCTGAAGTCTTAATCCAGATCCAATTTTTGCAGCTTGAGCCATCTCTAATCCCTAATTGCTCCTGTCATCTCTTTCTCACAGCCCTGGCTGTAAGCCACAATGTTTTATGCTGCCTTCTGTGCTTGGAAATAAAGTTACAATGCCCTCCTGTCTCTTCAGTCTTAAAAACATATTTATTTTCTGAATGCTTCCTTCCACTGACTTTTTTGCCGAAAATTTTGTATATGAGCTGTTGTCAGCATTTTGGCTATAGAGCATGCTAACACTCATGACATGTAGCAAAAGCCACAAGCAGCATGCTGCCTTGTGGTCACTCCCCCGAAGAGAGGACACCTACGTTTTTGTATATGGTCCAAGGACTTGGATTTGCAAAGCATTTTTTCTAATTAGTATTTCTTGTAAAATATATAAACAGTCTTCAGCATAGGAATTAAAAACCTGTGTGAGAATCCAAACCACAAAGCTATAAAGCCATATAACTCATGATGTTCTCTTTTTAGTGCACTGAGATTGCACACGGCCACAGCTTCAGAAAATGGAGCAGCCACTGAAACCCAGAACTGCCTAGTGTTTTGGACTCCCTGCTAGGAAGTGGGAAAACAGTTTTTCTATGTGCCTCAAGAAAGAGAGAAAACTGAAAACAGGGCTCTGATATTTTGTCTTGATGTTCTGGTTACCAAGCTGGTGCTACAGGAGGAATATCAGCAATAAATTCCCTCTCTGCGTTATAAAGTTGAAAATATCGGATGGATTAAGCACTTTCAAGATCACTACTTTTGTATTTTTTCTCCTATAAATTGCTTCAGTAATTCCCAATGATCTACAGTTTTCTGCAGTAAACATATAGTTTTGCATGTGAAATTTCCCTTGATCATAATATACTTTCTAACTGAAGAAGAGTGACAGGATTTCTAGTTAATTCGGTCAACTTTTGCCTAGAAATGAGACAAAAGGCTTTCATTATAACATTAAAATCATTACATTGTGGAGTATTTTTTAATTTCATTTTGGTGTTTACCTTTTCTTCAGGACTCTAATCATGACTTGGGCAGGCAGAGGTGACATTACAGTAGTTTGCAGGAGAACTCCCATCCAACTGTTTTCTAAAGCTTAGACCAGGCTGGAGATACTGAAAGTTGCATGGACTGTAAGCTTACGTGACCAGCAAAGCCAGATGTGAATCCTCAGAACACTGACACATCAGCTCAGGAAATGCCAAAGGATAAAGGTTTAGAAAAGTTGCATTTGTGAAACAGTCAGCTGTAACTTAGGAATATTTTTTTCTTTCATGGTAAAAACATTTCTACCAGGGGAAAAGAATAGAGCTAGTAAGCTACATATGATTCATATATTATCTAATACCTAGAGAAAAGTTGGAAGCACAGTTTATTTTTGAAAAATCCCCACCAAAAAAACCACCAAACACAAACCAAAAGTCCCAAACAACCGCCCCCAACTAAATGAGTTAACTAAAAAAATGGAAAGATGATTCAGTTGTAAAGCTAAGCAAGACTGTGTTCCCAGTGGGGAAAGACTGAACTTTCCCCATTTTCAAAGGTCATCAAAAACTGTAGATACGATTATGTGAATTAGTTCACAAGCAAGACTTTAAACATGGGTGTGACTTAATGGGTGCCTGGCACAAAACAAGCAGTAGTCCTGTTAAGGTTTTTCTGCCTCTGGAGAACCTGGTTACAGGCATTGTCTGAAGCAACAAATTAACCTCACTTTTTTTACAGTGGAATAATTTTGCTAACTTTATCTACCTTATAGTGGATTTAGGATGACACACAATAGTGCAGAATAAGTTCAATTACTCCACATCAGGAAGTCCATTAAGAGTATTCTCACTCGACCTTTTTATTCCAAAGAGCTGACTAATTGATAAGAAGTGGCTGACACTCCAAGACATTACATTGGCTTAAGTCAAGAACAAGCAAGAAGAAAAAATTCTGAACTGCTGGTGGTGGAAGCAGAAAACACAGCATAATTTGATTTGGTACAAATTCCAAGCAAAAATGAGGAATATCATGCTTCCCCTTTTGGGTAGCAACTGCTCACATATAAAGGTTTATGACAGAGCCATTCCCTTTTCTCTCCCCCCGCCCCCCCTCAGTATTTATATATATGCCAACTTTATAGGAAAAATACAGGATTACATTGTGGAAACACTTTTTGTAAGATCTACTACTATCTCTATTTTATCTAGATAAATAATGGTTTATCTTGGTTCATACAACACCAACAGAATACAGAGAATCCTAAAAATTAAAGTAATTAAAAATCACTCCTTTGATGCTTGATATTATTTTTCTCTTTTTTTCTTCCTTTTTTGAATTTTCATGTAAATCCATTTCAGGTGAAATTTATTGTTCTTTTTAATATAATCTATTTTCTTCTATCCTCCTCCCAAGAGAGCCAAATAAATTTTACAATGACATAAGCCTACTGAAGTGACACAGAGCTAGATGAAAAGCAGAGTGTCTGGTTTCGAGGATTTGTATTTTTTTTAACACTTAATTTTGGTCAAAATTCAAGCAGGACATCAAAGGAAATTGTAGTTTACAAAACTGCAGAACTAAGAGAAACTGACTTTCTCATGAGCTAACATGACACTGAGTTTCACTGAGCAGTTTTAGAAGCTTCCCTTTGCCTCTTCTTCACAGAAAATCTAAAAATACTCTTTTCCCTTTTCTGCCTGTACTTCTGGGGGCTCTGCCACAAGGGTGGAGGCATATGAGGCTGACAGGCTTCTACAATATTGGTTCAGTCAAAGTCATGCATTGTTTTCATAAATTGCCTTTATTTCTAAGATGTTATTAACAGAGTAAAGAGAATAAAAAACCCCAATCTGCCTAGGTATTACAACACTGCCTTCAATATCATGTTTGTACATTGATTATTTCATAGAATATTAGTTCACTAAAGGGAATAAATTGGACCCCAAATCTGGCAATGAGGAGTATGGGTATAAGGGAGGAGACTGTCACCTGTAGAACCACAAGCTGTGAATGAATTAAGAAATTTCAGGGGTGCAGGTCTTGGTTTCCTGACTAAAACATGTCCCAACAAAACTTAATTCTACCATCTGCCTTGACCCCAACATTACCATGAAGTCTGGAAAAATGACTCTACCCATGTTTTCAAGGGAGGTCCAATAGTTTTACCTTCCTTGTAGTCCCTGTATTGCCAATTTAAGACATCTAATTATGACTAGAACAGAGCAACCACCAAAGTTAGGAGGATCTGGGCTTTGAAGATAGACTATATTGCAGAATTCTCTTAAAATTCTGAACTAAAACATCTCAAAGTGGGCATCCAACATCTGTATAACTTAATGTTACTTTGATTCAATTCCTTGGCTGTGATGTGAGGATAACAAAAGAGACCATCTTGTAGTTGATGTATGAAAAGAAATGAATTGCCTGTGGAGTGCTTTGATACTGAAGTGCTGAATATCACACAGAAACCCATGAGAAAATTAATAATTCTGTCTTCAGCACAGGCTGAACAGCGTGCAGGAACCGAGGCCTAAAGCCACAAGAAGAAAACAAAGCAATGAAGAGTTGTTGACAGAGAGAACACTGAGAAGGGAAGGTATGCCCGCATCTACTCACAAATATTAATGCAGGTGCCCAGCAGGGCCAAACTAACACTCTACATGAGATCTTCATGATGATGTTACCTCATTTCTTTAGTTCTTGATTTTCCTACATTTTAATGCAATTTACTGTACATAAGATATGCACATATTCCAGTGCTAAACTACACTCAGCTCTTTTATTTCCTGTCGAGATTAGCCATAATGTCTTCATAGGAAATCCTCTTTGAAAGCTATGTTTCAAAAGTCAGTGAAGTGCAATGAATGAACTAGCTGTGGTCCTATATTGTTTGAACTATCTGTGTCCAGATTTTGGAAAGGAAAAGGAAGTAATAAATTTTGCTTGAACTCACCACACGTTTTAATTGCACAGAACTCCCAGGGGGTGTTAGGGTCAAGAGTGTAGCACCATGGTCTCAGCTTGCCATCGGGATTGCGGCAGTAATTATCATCAAAGCCCTTGTCAGGGTATCTGCAAACCACAACGAGAAACGTGTCAGGGAAGTCTTCCTGGCAACACTGCACAGGCTTGTACAAGGGCAGTCTTCATCAGAGTCAAACAAGAACCAGTTCCTATTAACCTTGGGTCTAATCTTGTGAGATGGATGCAAATACTCTTTTAACACTATTAGAAAGTTAATAACATGAAGTCTCCTTCCAAATACGCAGCCGAATCAGACCTCCACTGAAGGGATTCCCTGCTGTGCTAATGCACAGGATACAGGATGGGGTAACTCCACTAATTGCTAAACTCTTGCTCTTGTGTCTGTCAACCGATGACCAGACTCTAAAGCCACTAGTTTTTTTGAAACAGCCCAATTAAGTGTGGATTATATAAACACTGCCTGGCATGCTGGACTCATTAAGAAAACAGGTTCTTCAGTGCAACAGCCCTGGGTTCAAACTGGAAGCTATTTTGAATAGCTCTGTTACTAATGATAGTTCCATTTTTGTAATAGAGCTAGTTCTAGGTCATGCCCTCATTTCAAGCTTTGAGGGGAGAAAAAGGAGAAAAATAAAGAATTAACTTCCGTCTCACTTTATCTCATGAAGATTTGAAACTATTATGCCATTTAATTGTTTCCACGTTCCTACTGCCATCATTGAACAGTCAGGCAGATATTCAAGATAAGGAGGTTCTTCTTGTATAAATGTGCTAGATGAACATCTATAAACTTAAAGAGAAGGAGATAAATGCATACTTTTTTTTTTTTTCTCTAGTGAATAAAAATTGTCTTGGTTTTCCAGTTTTATTGAAACATGTTTGTAAAAAAACCAAAAAGTGCATTTGCCCCTGAGGGAAACATGAAAAGTTTGTAAGAGAACAATAAAGTTAACTACCTGGGAACCTGAACCCATTTACAACTACAAGCAGATGTGTTTCGCACAAGCAGAGGGAAATATGATTTACAAGTGTGTGCTTTTGCTAGGATACTTTTTCTGTCAAACAATCATCCTAATTTTCAATCATGCATTTGCAACTTTATCTCCCATGCCTTGGGAAAAATCAGATTCCTTCATCTATACAAGAGACAGGGGCAGGATATAAGTAGATTTTAAAAAACAAAATCAAAAACCATAAAAAACCCAACCAAACCAACCAACCAACCAAACAAAACAACTGAAAAACAAAGCACCAGAACCACCAACAAGGAGAAACCTCACAAAACTGAGAATTCAAGGGCAGTCAAGTATGTGGTATTTTCACATCTAGTCATAGTACCCTATTTTCTGCTAGGTAGAAGACAAACTGTAAAGGAACAAATTGTCTTCAAGGGTTTCACAAGAAAAGAGTTAATGGGCTAATAATATAGCAGAAAGCAAGATGACTTTGGCCACTCAGTAGGTGCAGTGATGAGCTTTGGTGTTAGCGGCACATGTTCCATGTCACATAGCAATGGAGAGTCCATGACACTACCCAGAAACCAAGAAAAGTCCAGGAATAGCAAGATAACTGCAGTCATATCTCCCAAAAGCCATTCAAACCAACTGGGGATGTAAAGGATCCACTTTGTAGAAGGCAAGTATCTTTCATAGCACTGAATGCTCCGTCATGCCTAATATTATGTGATATGGTATCACAGTATGTCAAAAATATGTTATTTACTAACTAGAACTTAAGTAGAGGTGTAACAATTCTTCCAGGATCAAGCTTTGAGTGTCTTTGTGGGATGGAGTAGTGTCTGTGAACTGTATCATTCCAACTACTATATCTATGTGCCCTTTTCTAGAGTAACAACAACCTTCCCAGTCAGTGGTTCTTCCCACAATATTCAGGCACGCTTCTGCCTTCCTTCATATCCAGTAAGCAGCAGTTCCTCAGTTCCTACAGAAAAAGTCAACTTTTAAGACACAAATATTAGTGATAAGATAAACAACAGAGCTTCAAACTGTTCCACAATTCAACAGCGAGACTGTGGAGGGTTCCCTGAAAGCTCATCCCTTTGCTCTGCACATTCCTCCTTCTGCCAGTACACTTGGGCATAGACCTCTTGGACCCAACAAAGAGCCTGAAGTGTTCAAGACCTTCCAGAACCCAATATATTTGATTCTTTTCCCCCTGAAATCACAGCAACTGTACTTCACTACTGAAACTGAAATGAAGCATCTGGTGTCAAAATCAAGACATTTTCTCAGCTTCTAGGGGGGAGAAAAAGAGTGTTAGAAGAAGAAATAACATTTATTCTCTTTAAAGAGACAGAGGGTTGATCCCTATCTCTGCTGGAACCAAACTGAAACTTAGTGTCTAAACCTTTCTTCACCAATATTTCTTTTCCCCTTATTTTTGTTTTAAAAGACATGCAGGACTGGAAATTTGATCTTGTATAAAGTAAATTTTCATACAAGAGATATAAACCAGCACAGTTACAAAAAGGATACCTGCAGTTATTCAACACATACTACACTTCAACCCTACTTTCCTCCATGCAGTAAGTACCTATTTTTGGAGCATATTTGATTTTGAGCAGAAAATATGAGCAGAAGAGAACTGTTGCTTCTGTATGCCCCTCTCTGTCTGTCTAAGTCATTATCCTCAATGGTTTTCCTTTTACACTGAGGTATAATCCTACCCATGAGAAGTACAGGAGAGAACTGGAGCTTCAGAATAAAATTCTGCATCAACTAAAAGCTAAAACTGGCCATGCAGTTTTTTGGGGGAGTTTCTACTGCTAAGTAAACTCTTCAGTAAGTGACCTCTGAAGGGAATAAATGTGGAACAATTCTGTGAGGTGACAAAAAGGAAAAGTGAGATGTATTCACCCTGAGACGAAAGTATTGTCCGACAGCAGGTAGACTGGAACATTTGAAAAGATTACCAGGTTTATCTCTCTTTCTTTGTCATTGCAACTGATGAATCCATAAATGAAAATAAGTTTAAATCTGCCCAGCTAGTCCTTTCTGGTTTCCAAGTTATTCACATTACCTCTAGATGGTATATAGTAGAAGCTTCTCTAGAGATTGCTGTATTTTAATGGGTCATTTGTTCCAGACCTCCTCTCTTATTTTTAACTGAAATAACTATTTAAAACCAAACCAAACCAACCCAACCAACCAACCAACCAAACCAAAGCTCACAAAATTTTTAAAAGCTAGTATAATTTAAGTGTAATTTTCACTACTTTTAGTGACCATTCCATGAAGTTAATTAACATCAGTTATTAGAAATGTACTGGATGCCAGTTACTCTTCTGAAAGCACACACAGATCAGATCAGTTTGGATGGAGTGCTTTATAACAAAAAAGCATTTTTATAACAGTCTGAAAACTCTCAAGAAGACATTTTCTGAAGGAAATCTTTAAAGGAGGAAGACCATCATTCATAAGACTGCAGTTAATCCGAAAAGCCATTTTGCAAACAATCCAAAATTAAAAGAAAAAAACAGAAAATTCCTCCTGACAATAAAATTATTATTGTTTTTTACTCAGAAGTTCTATAAATGTTTCACTCCCAAGGAACAAAATTCTTTCTCTGACTTATTCTAGAATGCATGGCAAGTGCATGGCAAAAGTCAGAAACAGGTTATCTTCATTCCCAGTTTACTAATACAAAATATTCATTGTAGCAGAACTATGGGAGAACCTGCTAATATTCACAAAGCAGATAATCTGAGCCAAGAGAAAAAAGAGGTTATATAGAACCATAAAACCATAGAATGTGTTGGGTTGGAAGGGTCCTTTAAAGGTCACCTAATCCAACCCCCCTGCAGTGAGCAGGGACATCTTCAACTAGATCAGGTTGCTCAGAGCCTCATCCAGCCTGGCCTTGAATGTCTCCAAGGATGGGGCCTCCACCACCTCTCTGGGCAACCTGTGCCAGTGTCTCACCACCCTCATTGTAAAGAACTTCTTCCTAATGTCTAATCTAAACCTACCCTGCTCTAGTTTAAAACGAAATAAGTTTGCCCCTTGTCCTGTCGCTACATGCCTTTGCAAACTGCCCCTCCCCAGATTTCTCATAGAGGTACTGGAAGGCCTCTATAAAGTCTCCCTGGAGCCTTCTCTTCTCCAAGCTGAACAATCCCAACTCTCTCAGCCTGTCCTTGTAGCAGGGGTGCTCCAGCCCTCTGACCATCTTTGTGGCCCTCCTCTGTACCCGCTCCAAAAGGTTCATATCACATAAACTCCAAAAACGCAGATTCTTAATGTTTTGCTGAATAATCAGGCTTTCTAAAATCTACCAGTACCTGTAATTCTGAGTATGAAAATGATGCTTCATATTAGTGGAACACTTCAGCACATATACTTTCAGTGGAAGGTCTCAATCATTCAGAGACTTTTGATTCTTGCAGTCTTCCTTTGGCAGTTAAAGTTTATTCAAACCACTTTATAAATGGAGTTAATCCAAAATACAGAGTAAAACTAAAATGAAACTTTAGTCTAGTTTAAGAGAAACACGAAAGCCCTCCTGTGTGGCCTAAACCACCACACAAAATCTTTGTGAAAGGGTGTATTATAGATGACCCTTTGCAGTTAGGTGAATTTTACCTTCTAGGACAAACACTAACAAGGATGCAATTTTTCTTGCTATTTCTGACACCTGTTTTGGCATTATGTATCTATGCCTAAATTAAAAAAAAAAAAAGTCTAAAATATAAATAAATTTGCATATAATACTAAACATAATGATGAGTTCCTTTCCCAGGCTGAAAAAAACCCCCACGTAGTAGGCAAACATTTTTGGTCAAACAAAGTGGATACTTAGACCTGATTTAATAGAAAACCATCTACAGCTTTAAAGCTGATCTATATTTCGAAAAAGGAGCATACTTTGACTTGACAATTTTGCAAGTTTAGATTAACTAATTGTGTTAAGAACTCTAACAAAAATTTATGACTTTCAATCATTATTTACTTTGTGATTACTTAAGGTGTTTTAAGCTGACTGAAGCTACATAACAACATACACAGAAACATTCAGAGGTTAATTTTTTAATGCTAATGAAGCTAGGGAGGAAATTTTGATCAATTAATGCAGAGTATGTACATCATTGCACTGTGCAGCCATGGGATGTAACCACAACTGCACAAAATAGCCCCTGGTCCCCATCCTGCATCTCCATCATGACTGTAGACAGCCTGCACACATCGTGGGCCAGAAGCCCAAGCAACTAAAACCAGTGAACTCTATAATTTCAGTTCAGCTAATGCTGATTTTGCCCAACTGGTTCCAGAACATGTGTGATTTTCAAATGATAACCACATGGATTTTCTTGAGGAGGAGGAGGGATTACCTCTCTGGACGAAATTTGTGCTTGTGTGGTCTCTGAAGATCCCAGCGCTGACACTCTTTGCCCGTCTCAGTGTGATCCATTGGCCCTCTGTAACTCTCTCCATTGCAGGTCATGCATTCAACTAGGAAAAAAAATACGTACTATTCATTTATTATGCTGATGACTTGTAGCACACACACACAAAAAAACCTTAAAAAAATTTAAATTGTACCCCTGCTGTTACAAATTGAAACCAACATAGAGATGGATAAAAAGTAGTATCTTTTAGTTAGGTTGGTAAGGGAAATGTCCTTTGGAATAGAATTGCATCTCCTCTTTAGATTTAACCCAGATGCTTAAATTTGGTATCACTTTATAGGACACTTACGGTTTTGAGGCAGGTAGGTGCGAGCTGCAAGAGGCATTTGTGTTCCTACCAGATTTTTTGGCCTTACCTATGGTCAATTCCAGAGGGAGACACACATCTAAGGAAGAAGTACTTTTTAGGGGTGGTAATTTCAAGTTAACTAACATTGATTATCCTAAATCACTCTAAGTCATAGTATAATAACATCACAAGTCCATAATAATGGCTGAACCACAATTGCATGCAGTACAGTCTGTCTCTTTAAGTTCACAGCACAAAAGCTACATATGATACTGTTTCTTTTCAATACTAATCCTTTTTGGCAGCTTAAACTGAGATACATTTTCAGCCCTGCTTTGGGAAAGCGGGGGGTGGTGGGAGATGGGCAAAAGGTACCAAAGGGATTTGAAATCACTGTTGAACAAAATATGCTCCATACTTTGGAATGAGAAGTCTTAAAATATAAAATAATTTCACCATAATTAACTATAGACATGTTTCTCAAGTGCCCTCTAATTAGAGTAATTGTAACAAAGGATCACTTAGTAAATACTAATTTCTGCAATTACAGATCTCACTCTTCAGTCAAAACATCCGCTACCAAAGTCTTCATCCTGCAGTGAGCTCCAGGTCTTATCCCATTTGAAGCTCACTTAAACTCATCTTTAAATGTTAGCTTTTAATAGATTTTCAAGCTCCTTGTAAATCTTTCCCTTCCTCCCTCTCTTCCTCCCGCCCTCTCCCTTTTCTGCCCCCACCACTGCACAGCTATTGCACATGACACATTGGCAGGAAAATTAAAGGCATCCTATCTTGAGAATTTAAGTGGGTTGATTGACTGGAACTGAATTGCCTGATTAGCAAGATATAAGAGCTTAGTTCGGAAGTTAACAGAATTTAAAAGTCAACAAATGCACATGAAGTGCCTTTTGAATTCTGTAACTTGAAAGTCAAATGGGATTGAATTTATTAAAACTTTTACTTATTTACAGTATTTATTTGAAAAACAAAATGCATGCTTAGATTGAGCTTTCATCCTGTGATTCAGTATCTATAGTTTCATCAAAGAAGAAGAAAAGTTGATTTTACCATGGAATAGCACTAGATGATTTTATCACTCCTTAATACTGAGAATGTTAATGGATTCACTATGGACTAGACAAGTGAAAAAAGGGTCACATTTGTGTGATCAGCACAACTTCATTGTTCCAGCTCCTCTGTGACCTGAAAAAAATCTGCTGAGCCTAAAAACTTGTTTAAGTCTTCCAGAGTGATGGAAGATAACAAGATCTCCTCTTTCTGTAGTAGCTGCTTTTCTTGCTACGTGAGTTATTCTT
Source organism: Rhinoptilus africanus (assembly GCA_013400135.1). Lineage (NCBI taxonomy): Eukaryota > Metazoa > Chordata > Aves > Charadriiformes > Glareolidae > Rhinoptilus > Rhinoptilus africanus. The sequence goes on from VXBO01012556.1 coordinate 82,403, forward strand.
ACTGAGAAATCACCTATTCTTCCTCCAGCAATCACAAGAAAGCATCGCTGGAACTAGTGTTTCAGTGTACCCGCTCTGCGTACCTGCTGTCAGAGGAGAAAAGGCAAATTTCCCCGTAAGCCGAGCTGGGTTACCTTGTGAACAGAGGGGGATGTCGCAGACTTCATGGCGTGTCTCCGGACTGGTGGTGAAACACCATGGCCCTCCCTCTTCCCCTCGGGGGTTTCGGCAGTAGTTTTCCCGCAGGTCTTTACCCCGATAGCTCGAAGGCAAAAAGCTAGTTTTAAAATGACAATCATTACAGTATAAGAGCATGCAAGCTTTGGTGTTAATCATACTATTTTTTACAAACAGTTAGAAACAATCACATTTCTGCTTCCTTCTCCCTCCACCCTGCCTACACAAACACACACACCCAAATATCTGTCCATACACAAATACACATCTTCAGTCGGGATTACTCAATCGATGGCCTAAATCTGGGACAATTTGTCTAGCCCATAGCTTGCTCTGGCAAATTTTACTCCCATCCCTTGGGCATCCAAAGCCAGCTATCTGCTGCAGAGCCAGAGGCAGAAGCACACTCCCTGCCAGCCCTCACTGTGCTCTCCTTCACGAGCTCAGGATTACTCATGGTGGAAGGACTTTCAGCAAGGGGGAAAATTGTATTGGGTGCATAGGGGAAAAATTCATTGGGTCCATAGCCATGCCAGACCTGTCATTCACATGCATGCTGTGCAAATACAGCAGGCCCGGATGGGCTTAGAGTGCATCTAGCACATAAAGCCCACAAGAAGAGACACCTTTCATGGTCAGGCAGCAGCCAGAAGTGGGCATCAGGAGTGTGTGAGCGTGACCGAGCGGTGTGACACACCACGCTGATAGGCTTTCACTGCCCAAAACCACTGGCTGCTTTGCATTTCAGCATCAGAAATTTCCCCAGATCCAGCTTTAGCTGTCTTGCTGTGTGTTCTGCCACTAGCCCCACTGTTATCACCTTAGGGTCTGCTGCTGATAGACCCACTCATCATCGCTGTGGTACAAATTAGGTCATTTAACAGTGACCTCACTGACTTAAACTGTGTTCTCCCTTTCATTATATGTTCTGCTTTTGCTGTAAGGGTCTATAAAGCAACAAAACCCCTTAACATTTTTCCCTTAGATTAAGGGTTGTTAGGCCAATGCTAAGCCCTTTGTTTTTCTTTAGTGATTTAATAGAAATGTGAGGGAATACTCTATTTTTTGCCTAACACACATTTTCAGTATAAGACTTTGCTGCTCATGATCCGTCCATCAAATATAAACTCTCCAGGGTCAAGGTGTTATGTCCTTAGCTGTCTGTAAAATTCTGTGCTTACCTCTAGAGAAAACACACTGACATATAGAGACATATGTAGGCAGGTATATATATGTATATTTATACACAAAGGTAATACAGGTTATATTTCCCCACAAATTAGGGGATCAGTAGGAAGCAATCCCCACAGTAAGGAGTCCAACCCAGAGCTGATTCCCTTTAATGCCGCTGCAAGAGCTCATGCCCACACTCAGGCTGCACGCTGCAGTCAAACCCAGTGACACTTCGCTGCCAGTTTCATTGCAGTGATGCTTAAACAGCAGCTAAATCTCTATAGTTAAAAACTACATTAAATTCAGAGTTATGCTCAATCCATGAAGATTTTTTTGTTCTTGTTAATGGAAAAGTTGGGCAAAATGCATAGAAGATGATGTAAAACTTGTAATTCAACTTGATAAATTGATTTAAGTTTTGAGCTTTCTAAGAGTTGTTCAACTTCTTTTCCTTCAGCATATTTAAATTCTGGTGGAAATACCTCAAGTGCAGTGCACCTTTTATTCTGAAAATTCTCAGTACTTTATTTTGGGTGTTTGTTTGAGGGTGGTTTTAGTTGATTTTTTGCTTTGTCTTATTTTGGTGAGTTTGGGGGCTTTTTTTGCTTGTTTGGGGTTTTTTTTGTTTTTTGTTTTTTGTTTTTTTTTTTACATCACCAAAGGAATTCAAATATATCTATAATCTAGGGGAAAAAAAAAGAAATAAAATTCCATCTAACTTCTTTTAGAAGACTGTAGACACTTGCAATTTAGGAAACTAAACTAAGTACTTGGGGCAGTCTTTACACACAGACATTGATTTTATTTATATACAAAAGCAGAATAGAAATGTATGGTTTCTGCTGTCCTTGGCAAATTCTATGTTACAAATGAATAAATTAACAATTTTGAAAAAGAGAAAGAAACAAAAAGAAAATTCTGACATGTGACATTTTAATCATGTTTTATTCCCATTAATGAAATCTTTGAACTAACTGAAGTGGAAAATACCTCTGTTAATTGCATTGTGGTTCTAGTCAAGGCAATGTGAAAGCATTATTAAAAGTGCTTTTCTTATTTTTAGTGCTTGAAGAGAATAATTTTTATGTCATTACTGCTGCCTATAAAATTGTTGCTTCTGATTTTCCTCTGTAGTCTTGTAATACAAATATCTCAAATGTTTTTTTAGCTAAAGACAATCCTGGGCAAACTGTTCGGATGAGACATTGCAACATGTGTCTGTGTTCATGTGGTATGTCAGTGCATATTAGAATATTTTATTTAATTATCCTGCTGGAAAATCTAATGGACATTAGAAAATATGGGGAAAAGGCATTTCAAATTATGTCAGGTATGCTGTCAGAAAATTTAAAAAAAAAAAAAAGTGTAAGTGCATTAGAAACTCAAATGGGTCAGATAGATACACAAATAGCTTCAACAGCTACTGAAGCAACATTCTTGAGGGAGGAAAAGATGAGATGCAGCAAAGACCCACCCAGAAATGGAAGGTGGACCCACTTCTAAAACTGCGTGCTGATTTAGTTCAACTATATTAGGTAAGGAAAAAAAGAACGCCAAAAACTGAAGCCAGTAAGGGTAATGGTAAAAACAGATTCAATCACAGCAACAGTCATGGAAACTAGCAAAAAGCCTGTGAAGTACCAGCCTACTCTTTTGAACATTTCCCTTTGAACCATTTTTGTATCGGCTTTATCCATTTAAGAAAAAAAAAACAAACAAAAAACCCACAAACAAAACTCTTAAGACCAAAGAGAACGATATTCTTTTAATCTGTACTAGGATGGAGAAAAAAATAATGGAACACTGATTTCACCTGGGAGTCTCCAGGTTCTACTGGAATATAAATAAATAAAAATATAATTTGTCAAATCCAAGCACAAGTTTGAAGTCTGAAGTTACTCCAATTCTTTCCAGAAAGATAAGTAAAAAGCACTAAAGTACATTTCTCCCTTGAATATGAAAAGGGATTTATTTTCCAATGGCACTTTGTGATAATCAGATGTTGAGAAAAACTGACCTAAAAATCTAAGCCTTTCATACTAATAAGTTCCAAACACACCACTACTGTCTGCTTCTTCCCATCTCCCTCATGTCTCTGATGATGAAATCATATTTTCTGATGTTGAAAAACAAAATTAGCATGCAGCCACCTCATTTATCCAGTGACCTTTTAAAAAATAAACTTATTGCACAAGGCCGGAGAAAAGTCATTCTCATAAAATACATCACAGAAGAGCGACTGTCCAAACGTCGTAGATAAAGCTGTATATGCTGTATATTTAAATGCAATTTAGTGATAATATGTACTATTCAGACACTTATCTTCCATTAATTATATAAAGTCATATGTATATTATTCATAATAAATGTTCATTCTTGCTTAGGCTGTAATTACTGAGAATTCTTTCATTTCTAAAAAATGAAGATTGTATACTTCAAGTGGTTGAGTCTCAAGAGGTCCTTCCTGCGGGAGCTGGTGGCATTTGTTGTAGATTCACAATTTAAAGCAGGCCTGGTCTCACACTGAAAATCAGACACACTACCATCTATATTATAAGCAGCCAAGTCCAGTCAAGTACAAGCCTGAGGCTCGGCTTTGTAACACATCATAAGAGGAGAAAACCCAAGTATCCTTTGCTTTTAATGTTGTTCCAAGATATCATCTTGCACACTGGATAGATTTGGTCAGGACAGGACCGAGCAGTGCACATCCCAGTTCCTCACTAGCAGTCTCCAGCTTGGCACCTCCTAAACAAAGTGCTGCTGCTGGGAGTCCAGAACAAAAGGCAGCAATGTGGATAAGAAGCTTATGGGTGAAGGGACACTGGTTTTGCCTCTTAGGACTTTATTATCTAAATGGTTAAAGCCAATACAAAATGGTTCAAAGAGAAACAGTCAAAGAATAGACTAGCGCTTCATAGACTTTTTGCTAGTTTCCAGCAATGTTTGTTGTGGTTGAATCTGTTTTTACCATTACCCTTACTGGCTGCAGTTTTTGGCTTTCTTCTCTTTTTCCTTAGCTAATATAGTTGAACTAAGTCTACTCTCAAGGTGTAGATATGGCCCCAGTTCCTCACGGTATCAGCTCTTAAACTCAAAACTTAAATCCCATTCCGGCTGCATCAGTCTTTAGTTATTGTTCATATGATTTGAAGGAAAGGATTTCAATCATCTGTTCTGTCCTTTCTACGTATTTGTTGCCTGGTCTAAGTGTTTGATAGAGCTTAATATTCTATAAACGAGAGATTTAATAGTAACTATGTAAAATATAGTAACAATAATTATATACAGATCAAATAGGTGGGCTAAGATCCCTATTATTCCTTGCTTCCTAATAATGTATTTTTTAAAATTACCCATTTCCTGGGAGTCCAGTGATAAACTTCCAGACCCCAGACTGAAGTTATGCAGATGTTTTGTTTCTGCCAGTAGCTAAGAGATCAAGGGATATAAACAGCTGAAAAAAAAACCCTGACACAGGAAAGGAAGGGATCCAGATACACAGGCTGGCATTAGCAGAGACTTCTTTGGAGAAAGCCCAAGAAGGTAAGGATTTTCTGAGTTCTGGAGAGTGACATCTCTTGGGGAAAGGTGAGAATACACCTAAGAGATTTTGTTGTCTAAGGTCAATTTTCTCATAAATTCTTTGTCTGCTAATAAGTCAAACCATGCTTTCTGGAAGCTGTCTGAGCACTAGTCCCATTGTCTTTGCTCATGAACTCTTACCTGTGCTCATGGGGGATCATTGAATTCCAAGCTTGACACTGGATACCGCTTTTGGTAACAGATATTGTTCCTTTGTAGTCTGCTCCTTTTCCAATGATGCAATTTCTGACATAGTCTATTGCAAGAAAAGAGATGAAAATTAGGTTTTTGGTCAATGTATTTAAAATTAGAGCTCATCATCAGTTTTCACATAAAACAATATATTTCTGATAGCCTTTAACTACTTAAATACTCAAAATAATATTTAATTGTCCACACACATTCTTGTCTCTTTTTTTTTCCAAAATACTGATCACTAACTTCCCAAAGAAAGCTATTGAAAATGTTTCCAAAGTATCTGATTGACCCAGAGTCCATGTCTGAGTATGTAAGTCCCCTACTAATTAATGAGGTAAATAAAAGCAGTATTGAGTCAACAACAGTAGCTCATACAACTGAGCTTTTAAGTAGTAAACTGAAGTACCAGTTCAGACTAGTACATATGGTGGTAGGCAAATACATAGGTTGGAAAACTGAGCAAAAGCAAGTTTGTACATGAACTTTCATAACAGCAAAACCAGGATATTTGTAAGTAAAACTCTAGGATGCAGCTTTCAAAATGCATAAAACCATCCCATACCCCTAATACTCCTACAGCCAAAAAGTCACTGACTGACCTCAGCTTTTTTTCCCCCTTCATAGCTGGAAAAACAAAATCAGTAAATAAATCAGTTACCCTTCTTTTCATACAGATCAAACGCATGGTCTTGCTTCTTTCTCACACCATTTGTCAAGCTGTTGAAGGATAACCAATGGCACCGTTTTGTAACTCTGTCATAAGCAAAGGCCCTGCAAAGAAAATCTGGATGAGAAAAAAATCTCTGTGTGGTTTATAATAATGAAACATGGCTTGCCAAGGAGCATGCAATGACATCAGATTTATTTTTACTGGGAAAGTCAGAGAAACAGCCCAAATTACTGTTTAAACCCACAACTGTGCTGACAAGAAGAAAGAAACAAAGAAATTAAATTGATGTGGCCATTACATTAAATACCAGCTTGGTTGTTCACACTAATCTAAGAGTTCCCTTGTCATTAAAGAACTTTATTTTAAAAGTGAGATAAATGTGACTGAGCATTTGTGTCCCCACTTGTACTGTTTTCTGGGGGAAAAAAAAAAGACTCTAAAACATCTTCTTGCTGTGCTTACAATATACCTCTGAAATAGTTAAATATCTCATACTGATGGCTTGAGGAAAATTCAGGAACAAGGAATCTGTTTCTTGCCTAGAACAACAGAGCTGTTTAAAAACAAGATTATTTTTATTTTTATGAATAATCTAAGCTGTGATAGTGTACCTACAGCTTGTCCTTGCTTTGCTTTTGTTTACTTTTTTTTCTCTTATTTTTAACTGCTTTCAAGGATAGAGTACAATGTGTGCTGAATTGAGTGGATTGGGGGGGGGGAGAAACACAAACAGAAATCAGAAAGGAAAAACACTTTTTTACAATATTTTAAATGAAATCTGCACCTTTTTTTCTCCTAATATCCTTTTGAAAGGAAATTCCTTAAGTCTAGGTTAAATATTTTAAAGGATTTCAAAAACACAGTTGACTGCCTGGTTGGGGGTAACAGTTATTATAGTTAAAAAAAAAAAAAA
>VXBO01012556.1:93446-105293 GCA_013400135.1 Rhinoptilus africanus
AAGGAAGAGTGCTGAGATTAAAATGGCATTAGATATAAATAACATTTATTAGGAATTATAGGAACACTGGTACCTAAAGAATAAAGAAATTCACAAAAATAAGGTACAAGCAGATACTTGAGAAGAATTGGTTATTTCAGATGGTGCTCCATGTTCTCTTCTTAAAAAAAAGAAATGGTAGGAATTATAGCAAAATTAATTTCAAATGAAGACTTGCGTAATGCTAGAAAAGGATAAGAGGAAAGTTTTTCACCCTTTTTTTCAGAAAAATAATAACCTGAGATCTTATAAATATTTCTATGAAAAACTCAGGTGAAAAAGATGAACAGCAAACTTTTTATCACAAATTGTGAAAATAAGTGGAGCCTGGAAGTGACATGACATAGCCATTTGTCCTCCCTCGGCTCCAGTGAAGACTGAGTGGGAGTGTTGTGTCCAGTTTAGGTGTGACTGAGTTAGAGTTGTTAGCCTACAGAAAAGAAGAGGAGGGGAGGCAGAGGCCATATCATGGAAACAGCCTGCACTTTTGCAAAGATTTCTGCAAAAAAAGAATGCACTGCTCTGGTTTCCATGTCCACGTACAAAGGCCCAGTGAAAGGGGTATATAATGGAGCAAGGAAGATGGACTAGAGATGCTTGGATAAAGTGCAAGAGGAAAAGTTTTTGATTTTTGCAAGAAAAGAAAAAACAGTTTTCACAATATGTATATATTTTATTTTTTTTTTTCCATAAAAATGAGTCTGCCAGTGTAGACTGCTCCATCGTAGGTGAAGGCAGATGAGTACCTCTGGAGAGCGGTTCTCCCAATTCTGACAGATGAGTAACACAGAGAGGACAAAATACCCTTTGGATCTATTTCTCCTGTTTCACTCAATGATCTGTTGGGATTAGATGACTAATCCAGGTAAATTTAGGTGAATTAATTCCTCCTTAATTTACAAAGTAGGTAATAATATTTTTCATAACTTCTTTACATATAACTGTTTTCACAACTGTCCTTTCATTTTTCTCTACAGAATCTGAAACAATGATAATGATAGAACACAAATGGTCAGCATCAATTTATTAAATTTTGCCAGTCTTTCAAGCACATGAAGCCTCAGCCTAGTGCTTAGTTATCTTGAATTGATAATTCCTCGTGCAAGTGCAGAGCGTGTTTAGGCCAATAGATTTTTGCTTGGTGCATCCTGTGCAGAAGCTCAGAATAACTCTGTAAATTGCAATAGCTGCGGCTCCGAAGGAGTTACTGACAGCTCCACATATTGTAAAGCCAAAGGGGGCTTAAGGGTGTCCCCTTTGCAAAACTTCCATCCTGATCATTAAGTGAGCTCACATTTTCACTGGATTCAGCTAAATCACACCTCTCAGTGGTGAGTTATCCCTAAGACACCTAAAAATACACCAAAGGCATTTAAATTAGATTTCATCAAGCTTCAGCCTTTAAAAAAAAGAAAATCAAAGGAATAGAATATCTCTTATGCTAAGTTCCTATAAAATAGTCTTCACGCTGTCCTACTCTCCTTCTTTTTTGAACTAATGAAGGTGAACTCTGTTATTCCCCTCCACCTCACAATTCCAGCTACAACAATTTTCAGAAAAAAAAAAGAATTTATTTACCTTCAAATCCATGTTATTATTATATGAAGAAGCTTTTGATGAAAAGATCAAATGTTAATATTTTTGGTGCTGTGTTAGGGACTCATATCAGCTCTCTTAAGCATTTTCAGCCCTTGTAGTAGTGCAGTGCACATGCAACCAGAATAAACCATTATGTTTAGGGAAATGCTGTGAGGATACTCTTGCCTTAAGTATTGGCACTAGGTTACTGGAAGCCATTGTGTCTACACTGAAGCTGCTTTATTTTTTACCATACCTGTGATAGAGACAAAGTGCTGCAAAAAGGATTGCATCTGCGCTTTAAGACAACCACAGAAAAACAAGTCTTCTATAAAGCTTTTGTGGTAAACTTCTCAATCTATTATCTTACAAGGCATATTTGTTAGTTCTAAGTCGTCTCAGCCAAGACTTTTATGTCAAACGGAGGTAAGAATCTGTACAGAAATATCAAAGTATTTTCTTTCAGTTCCTGATGATAACATTTCCCATTTACTGATAAGTGTCATTATCTTAATTCCTGATGATAACAGCTTCTTAAACTCACCAGCTAGCATGCAAGAATATCATTTAAAAGATCAAGAAATTCTGCTCTGCCTAAAAAACATGGTTCACAGTTCTGCTTTTTTTTTCCTTCTCTTCCTAGCAGTTGTCCAAAGAGGATTATGGGTTTGATCTTGCATTTAGCAATTCATAACAGCCTGATTTACTTCAGCTTTCAAACAACAACATTCTATGACTTGCTTATAATCCAAAAGGCAAAGGGCCAAATACATCTGTGGTGTGACTGTTACAACCATCAGAATAACGCAAAGCATTACTTTTACTACTCTAACAACAAAATAAATTGAAATAATTGAGCTTCTACTTCAAATTAAGTGGGTTTATTATAAAAATATTAAATCAAATAGTGCCCTAGAAATGTTCTATATTAAAGTTCATCATATAGTATGCTCTAACTAATGTTTTTAATTTGTAATTGCCATTCATTTCAGTTTCCCAAACTTTGATAAATCAGGACTTTTGGGTATTTTGTGGGCCATGTCCTCTAAAGTTTCTTGTAGTTGAATATCATATTACTAAGGAAGTCTAATATTCCACTTACATTTGAAAATAATAGCAGCTGATTCAAACACAAAAGAATCCAGTCAAATATGAATCAACATTTTTTTTCTTTAACAGAATCAACAACTAACTAAAAATATTTTTTTGGTCAACTTAAAAAAGTTCCTCAGGAAGGTGGAAGTGGTGCCTCTTTCTATTTCTTAACATGATAGTAATCTTGGTTGAACAGAAAAAAGAAGAGCTCATCCAGCACCCAAGGAAACCGGAACTACCACATTTGCCCTAGTAGGATGCAGCACTGGACAAGGACTCCATAATCTTATTTGAGATTTCCACAGTCTCTGTACTGGAGCACTTCCATTTACACAAAATGTTTTAAATATTTACTAAAGAGAAAGTGTTCCTTACAGTGAAAGACATTTACCTGGGAACTACAAGAACCCAACATTGGGTTCCCTTATGACCTTTTTCATATGAGATTTCTGTATAATCTTCTCAGATAGGAAGTATTAACTGAGACTGCTCAAACTATAGAGCACCTGGAGGAAAAGACTTTCAGCAATACCTTTTCTTGGAGTGGTTCCAGTCCATGCCAAATCAATAATCAAAAATTTTTCTGCAGCATTTTGGTGGGAAAACTCACTAGGAAGTTGCAGCACCTGTATTCTAGAACCTACTTGTCTGCAATCCTAATTATATTTATACAAAATAGAACCAGTAAAACAGCAAGTACTGAGAGTAATGGATGCTATAGTAGTCAATATCATAGAAATTAAGACACTTTCTTGTTTTACAAGAGAAACAGGTTTTAATCAGCAAAGCTGTATGTATTTTGATCTCTCACACTCTTTGGATATTTTCTAACCATTGGACTAATGGGAAAATGGCAGCAAAGTAACTTCCTTTTTCTCTTCTGTCCCTGTGTCCCGCACCAAAGGGGCTTTGGGCTCCCATATCAGCACACCATTTAGTCATGAAACTATCTAATTGTGTTCTATCTCTCAATTAACAATTCAGACCTTGCAGAAAATGATAGATCTAATACTGAGCTATATGAGAGTCAGGAAAGTCAGTATAAATCTAGTTTCAGGCCATTTAGAGTTCAGATACATAAGCAAGTCTAGTTTCAGACTCTCGCGTCTTAGACCATAAAAAAGACTTGGGTTTGCGTTGGCTGATAATAGGAAAAAACTAATACAGCCAATATGATACCATTGTTGTGGTAACCAGAATAACATACAGGAGACCAACAGGCCCAAGGGTCATCTTTGCCCATTTTAATGAGATCAAAAACCTACGTGTATTGTCTACAGCAAAATTTTACCATTAAACTTTTCTGGCTTTATCTACCTGATTGGTAACCCCTTTCTCCTTCCTCTGCCAGTCCAGCTTTTTCTAATGTAGATGTATATTTAGGCTTAGGAATTATAGCCTTACAGAGTACAACTGGAGCAGACTGGCTGTCTCCCTGAGAAAAATCTCCACTTTTATGAACTTGTCATAGACTCTACAAAGCTTTTATTAAACAGGAGTTATGATGCATTCAGCATGTCGTCTTCCAGGGTTTCCAAGTTTCACTCTAGTCTACGCAACAATTAGTGCTTTCTTAAAGAGGCACATAATGAAGTCTTGTGATAACGTGAGATGCCTCATTCATTTCACTTCTTTCAAATTTTGCATGCCACTTTATTATATAGGACAAACACACCAAAACTCAACAAGAAATTTTCCAAATGAGAAGAGATATACATTTAAATTAAAGATTTATATTTAAAATGAGATTCTTAATGAAATCTTGATGGTTTGGCATGGAGTTTTATTTCCTTATTTTGTTTACACCTGTAGAACTTCAGCATTTTTCTAAGTAGTTATTTGCTTTGTTGTGCTAAACTTTATATTGATGGAGTAATGATTTTTTTTCCTATTATCATAGTTACTGATGTATGTAAGTTAGACACAGGTCTTCATACCGTGGATGGAAAAAATATCTTTTACAATTTTCCATTTTGAAAAAAATATGGACAGTCACATAATGAACGCATTGTTCATTATATTTGTTAGATGTCACAGACAAACTAAATCTTTGGGGCGGAGGAAGGGGGGAGGGAATCAAGAAAATTAAGATATTTAAATTCCTTAGACTTGAAGATATTGTCAGAGAACTGCAGGAATCAACATCAGTCCTTCCAAATAGTGCAATGAAATGCAAAATAAGACGGCACTGGGGAGAAAAATTTAAAGAAGGAAATTGTCCACATACTGTGTAGGAAGCTGAGAGAAGTGAAGATTCAAAATGTATTCCAGTAAAGGAAAATAATGATATAAAGTGTTTCTCTTTAGTATCCCTTTAGCCTCTTTAATATCAATTAGCGTTTTAGTTCTCTGTTTAATGTTTTGCATCATGTTTTTAATGAAATGAAGTCACTTGACCTTGAGCAGTTAACAGATGGACTAATTAGAGATTGAATTATTTGTGTTATAAGTGATAACCAGGTCAGAATGTCAAATGAGATTAGCTATTAACTTAATTTTGCAAACAATCATCACTGCAAGACAAAGTAAACTGGATTTCCCCAATGAACTAGGGAAAAAAAAAAAAATAATATGAGAGCTGAATTTCATGTGACCTGAACCTAAGGAGGAACAAAAAAAAAAAAAGAAAAGAAAAAAAGCCCAACCCTAAATATGTCTGAAATAAATGCAGGAAAGCACAGTTCAATACAATAAATGTAGCAAACATTTTATCAGGGAACATCATACTCAATAAAAATTGTATGGTAACACCCAAGCAAAGATACTCATAAGTATGTATCTGAATAGAAAAAAAAAAAAGAAACAAACAAATTTTAGATCTCAATAAAATGTAAAAAGCAAAAATCTGCAAAAAACATGGGTTATCACAGTGTCAGAAAACACTTTTTATAATAGATATTAGAGCTGAATTATCATCTCAGTATAAGCAGTGAGAATTTGATATGAAAAGAAAAAATAAAGTATGTTAAATTATATGCATAAAATTGCTTTTGGTAAAGCTTGTGTAAGAAGAAAAATAAATGGGTAGGGTTTGAAACAAAGCAACATTTCTCAGCATACTGGCATTGAAGAACATTATGCAAATGCAGTGCGGTGTTTTACTTGTCAATTAAACATGGTTCAAAGGATACTTTTAATTAAATTCAATGATGTATTTCCAAGACAATGCTTTTCAACGGATATAAAACATCAAGGGCAAATTGCATATTGGTGCAGGCCCCAATATGACAGCATAAATATACTAGCTTCATTAAGAAAAAAAAAAAAAAAAAAACAAACCCAAAACTTGACCAGATGGTGAAAGTAGATGTTACTAAATGGTTTCAGACACCACATACTTTAGTTAACAGTATGGTCACAGTAATGAAAGAAAAGATGTTAAAGGTGAATGTTGATACTAAAATCATTAATAAAGTCACCAAAGTATTGTTATCTATGAGAACAGTTAGGAAGCACCTTTTAAACAAACACATTCAATGCAGCTTTCTCTCTTGAAGCAAGTCCTAACAGAGTCACTTTGATAAAAAGAATTAATGCTCAGCACTGTCAATTTACTTTTAACTTACTTTCATTTACTTTGACTTCTCCTTATGCCTGTTTCAGTATCAGAAATGTCCAGATTCCTGGCTAGAATGCAAAAAAGTGAACACCTTTTCCAAATGACTTCTCATTTGGAAAAACCAAAAAAAAAAAAAAAAGAAAGGAAGAAAGAAAGACCAACATAATGAGAAACTGAAACAACTCTGAAATGTGCCCAAGAAAAGAACTTTGTAGATTGAATAGATTTAGATACCAGATTAAGTTTAATGCAGTTATTTATGTAAGACAATAATTTGGCGTGAAAGAAGTTTACCAACCATACCCATAAAAACTGCAGTCAGCTGTATAGATGGAAAGTCACCAAAATAAAACCAGCTGTCCAAGGAGGCATCTCTAGCTTGTCACAATTATACAGTTTCTCAGAAAGGTATCTGGAGGCTTATGTGATTATTTTAAAATCTGAAATTTATTTTCTTGGCAAAAGAGCCACTACGGAAAAAAAATCTACAATTTTTACAAAGTAGTTTGAAATATAGATATATAATATAGAGATAATTTTTTCCTTATTTGTACATTGGCTTTCAGTCTAGCTGTTGAGCAGATTCAGGAAATGCAAAAAGATATTACTTTTTGGCTTTACATTGCATATTACCACTCACACGCCCACCCCCATGCACGCATACCCCTTATTAGCAGCTGCAGAGCTTGCCATGTTACTTGGAACCCAACTTCGTGTTTATGCTAAGTCCTGCCTTTGTAACCCTCTCCTATAGTCAGCAAGAAAGCTCAAGAAGCTAAGGATAATGCTAACAACTGATAGTATATTCTAAAATTGGATGGCAGAGGCAAAAGGACAGCTCTTTTTCTTCCAAGAAAAGGTTATCTGCTCAGCAGGATGCTGGGACCCATTGGCAGAAACAAATGTTCTGCAGTTTATACTCTGACTTGCTGTATCTAACCTCTGGCTAAATTATTGAGAGGATTTTCCCTTGTAAGATTTGTCTTCTTACGCATTTTGCACAAGAATTAAATCCCCACCGTTTCAAGTTGCATTCCACAATCTTTACAAGTGTTTGGTGTCTCCTCTGAGGCACCCAGCACGTTGTGGGCTTCTGTCTTGATGGGATCTCAGCTGCTGCTGAGGACATCCGGGCACGGAGTGCAGGGTAAAGAGAAAAGCACAGGCAGGCAGGGCAGGGATTTGGGTAAAACAGGGAGTGACGGACTGCTGAGGGCAGCAAAACAGCCCCTATGAGGAGTGATGAGAGCCTTGCTGCATGTTGTATTCATCAAACCAGCGTGGCCGGCCAAGGCTAGGACATAGGAAGAGCTGGAGCTGAGGGGGGACGGAGGGAGCAGCCAGTCCCCAGCTGGGCCAGCAGCACCGAGAACTGCCAGGCATGGCCAGGCTCCTCAGACAGAACATGGGTGGAGGCCCACAAACCATTGAAAACTTCTGCAGCTAGATTTTGCCAACACATCTGACTAATCTGGAGCGTGTTCCCAGCTCTGCTTCGCCACAGCCCTGCTTTATGTGTAGGTACTCACCACATTGGGGAACAGCGCTATTGTCCTTTAAGGGCACTGCCAAAAAAACCTACAGAAAACAGATGGGGTAACAGCGAGGATGTCCTCCCCCCTTCCTAGTTCTTTGTCGTTGCCATACTGCCCCACTGCAAACATTGCTCACATCATGCCAGTTCTCCTACCGGTCACACTTCCCAATGAAGCATGGAGATCAATCCTTTCTCACCTCCCTGCTGCCTTGTAGCCTCTGCCCTTCAACCCTCCGCCTCAACGCTGATGGGGAGAGAGACATTCCAACACTCATCCAGCACAAGTAACTGCACAACATTCAGGGCAACCCTCTCCTCTCCACATAAAGCTTTTACCCATCAAGAGGCCCAGTTATCCTGCTTTCAAATCTCCTTGGAAAAGCTTGAAATGCTTAAGTAGCAAACTAATGTTCAGCGTAAAGATCCAAAGGGGAGATATTATGTACTCCGAGGGAGACTGCACATTTCCCTTCCAACCCTGGCCTCAGTTGAAGTATTACAATAATGACAGATGAGCTCCTCCAATAAGAGGCTTTCCTTTCCTTGACTTCAGTGCATGATTTTCCAGAGTTTTATGCAACATTTTAATCTCATGTCTTTCAACTCTATATTCTCCTGCTATGTTGCTTATGAAAATGGCATTAATAGAAACAGAAAATCTGTTAAGCAGGGTAAGCGCTGTATTACATGTGAGAGCAAAACAAGCAGCCCCTGGCACTGAGCACCAAAAGGATTCCATTAAACAGAAGGAATACAGTCTTCCAATTGGCAGAGTATCATTTCGCTTTGTTGACAGTATATAGCATAATGATTATCTACAGCTGGGATGGGGAAGTATAAATCACGTTAAATTTTTAAAACATACTTAGCTATGCAGACCACAGGAATATGCAACATTCATACATTGATTATGGCTACAGGATTTTATTTTGGTTTTTTTTTTTTTCTAAACAATAGTTATTTATAGAAAATAAGTGCAAGTCCCACATCTTCATTAACAACTGCTTCAGATCATCCAAACTACAGAAAGTGCTGTGAAATTTGAACAAACACACTTGGCTAACAGTCTTTTCACAGAACAATATAAATTTAATTTAAATAAATCTTTAACATTCACTCTTTTGCAATATACCAGTCTACTTTTTGCTTTGATTAAAAAGTTATTTTTAGTTTCACTAGATTAACATTATTAAGGAGATACTGTCTAAGAATATCTGAACAAGGAAGAAAATTCCCTGATAAAGTTATTAGCTACAGATTAATTTCTTTGTGCAAGTGACAGAGACTTACAGAATATTGATAATGACCAGGCAAGTAGTCTATAGGAACCTTGCACATTTATCTTTCACCAATCACCATCTTATCTTTTATATATTAAAAAGAAACTCAGAAACTGATAGTGTGGACAGCTTGCTGACATGAAAATTTCTCGGTGTTTTCTTCACCCTCCATTTTCTTTCCCCATTAATATAACCCAACATGTATTAGTCAGCAAACTCGGCAACAGAGGACTTTGTCTTCGCACAAAACTTAGGACATGGGATTCCAACCCTAAAAGATCCATTCACAGAAGAAATAACACTTATCATTAGGTACATTTAAAATCAGCTTTGACAGAACTGTAATTGAAAAAATATGGACTATGGACATGCATTAGCAAAAGACTTCTTTTTTTCCTATTTTAAAATTATGTTTTCACCACTTAGCTTGTTTTCATATAGATAAAAAATTATAAATATCTTCCTAAAAACCATCCCAGTAAAAAGAATTCAACATCCTGTACAAAGATACCATGTATGCTTAGAAAGCAATCAATATATTTTCAGAGAGGAATGGCACAACTTCCCCTTGCCTACAATGTAAAAATCCAGAGGCTATTGTTGAAGATCATATATTTTTAAAAGCAAAGTAAGCACAATGGCAGTGCATGGTAAGAGTCCTCTCTCTTGCCCATAAGGCAAACAATAGGTTTGATTAATATTAAGGCGGGTGGGGGAGGAAAGTTAAGAAAGAGAGGGTTGCCAAGAAACTGTCACTATGAAAGCTGGCCAGAAAACAAGTTCTACTCTGTGAAAAATTCTGAAGTTTTGGAAATCTGATTTTACTCCACATCAAGATGAACCATCCACTCCTAAACTGGAGGGTCCATTGGTTAGAGCACAACCCTAACAGTGAGCCTCCTGATAGCACAGTACTGAGGCTGTCTCTCAATCTCTCCTGTTGGAATATTAGATAGATTAAAGATTCATTGAGCTTGGGAAACTACAGACCAGCGCTAAGAGTCTACAGTCAGGGAGAACACGGACTTTCTCTCATCCAAGAAAAGCATCCCAAATATCAAGAGAGTAAGCGTGACCTTAGCTTCTTATGAACTGGGCTGTAGACCAGTTTCTGTATCTTTGGCCCATGGAATGCATTTGGAGAGTGTTTATTCAGCTTTTTTTTTTTTTCAAACTAGCCCATCAGTTGATGAGTTTCTGTCATAGGTGGGAGTTTCTCAACAGCAGTTTGTGCACTGCTATTGTAAATATCTCCTGCTGCAAATTTCTCTTCTATTTGATTTGGGGGAACCAAGCCAAAGAAAGTTTATGTTTAAAAGGAATTATTTTCGTGAAAAGTTTTGATGGGTCAGCATTTTCCATTAAAAAAAAAAAAAAAAGGAATTTCCTCAAAAAATTCCTAGCCAGCTCTAGTCATCACTTTTGAGAGAGAGGTCACATGTCTATAAAATGGAAATTGCAATGTACATGAAAAAGGAGTTCAGAAAAGTATAGTATTATAGTGCTTGTATCTCTGTGTCACCTGCTAAAAATGCCCATGAAAACAAAATCATCACAGAGCAGACTGAGCACAGAAGCTCTGGTGAGATGTCCAGCATCCTACAGAACCACACTCTTACTGCAGGGGCAAAATGACAGGTTTTACTGCATATGATGCCGCCAGTCTTTTTTTTTTTTTTTTTTACTTGCCCTCACAGATCACAAAGTAGTCCATTTTAAAATTATATTTCAAATCATCATTTTTTTCTTTTTTAACTCGAAAATGTAGTTGCGTCTTGGAAGCCATCACCATCACCTGCCATACAGGTCGCCTGATGCCCTCAGACCTCGCTCCAGGGCCCAGACGCCGCGTGTGCCTGCCCTCGCTCTGCCCGCTCCTGGCGGATCCTTTCCCTGAATTGTGGCTGTCTTTTGTTTCTGTCTGTCCAAAGGTCTGACCCTAACAATGTTGGCGGAAGGAAGGAAGGAAAGGTTTGCAGAAACCTTTTTCAAACTTTTTTTTTTTTCCCCCCTTAAATGTCTCCCCAGAGGGCCAATAGAAACACAGAGCGAGCTCTTCAGATATCCAGTCCAAGGGGGACACTTCAGGAAAGAAATTCAGCTAAAGAGCTTCCAGCACTTGATTACTTATTGTTTGTTCCTTCCCCCCCTCCGCCTCCTGGATTTCGTCGGGAACGTCTAATGAAATTACAAGTATTTCAGGCTGGAAATAGCATCGCTCACGCTGCTGAACTTCGGCAAGGCTATTCCCTTCCAGCAACGTACTGTCCCGTGATCTGGGTATTCCTTGTCAACTTCTGTTGCTTAACATTTATTCTACCGCTTGGAAATTGCGGACACATGTTTCCTCACGTCCTGATAACGGCCGGGAGCACCTATGGGCAAGGCTGAGATTTCCTTCTCCCGCTCCCAGCGTCTCCAGGGCTCCCGATCCCGAGCGACCCCCGACCGCCCCTTCACCGGGGGAAGAGCTGACGGCACAAGCAGCGACCTCTCCGCAAACCACCCAAACCTGCCCTGTCTCACCCCAAACCGCTGGCCGCCAACACCCTGCCGCGGGCAGAGCCCGGCTTGTCCCGCCCCCCACCGCTCCGCTCCGCATCCCTCCGCGGGCGCGGGAGCTGCGGGGCGGGCACCGGCGCACCTAAGCCCCCTCCCGGCCGCGGGGCCAGGTGCCTGCCCCGCCGAGCGGGTGGGGGCTGGCGGAGGCGGCGGGGGGCTCCCCGCCTGTCCCACCTGCGGGGGGGGGGGCGTGGGGG
>VXBO01012556.1:105309-122110 GCA_013400135.1 Rhinoptilus africanus
GTGTGGGGGGGGGATGCGCCCGGAGCACCGGCGGAGAGAGGGAGAGGGAAAATGATGGAGATGTGAGATGGAGCGGGGGGGGGATGGGGGTGTCACTAGCGTAAGGGATAGAAAAACTAACCTGCCAGAGGGACGGTGATGGGAAGCAGCAGCAGCTNAGCTCCTGCCCCGGGGCTGGTGTCTGCTCCGGAGCCTCCCCCCAGCCCCTCCTGGCTCCACAGCCCCTTTTGCTCTCCCACCTGCAGCCACAGCAAACCTCTCCTTCCCGGCAGACATTTCCCTTCACAACCTCCCCCTTTCTCCACCTGCCCCTCAGCCCCATCCCCAGGCATCACCCTCATCCATAGCCCCCACCCCATGGCCGGGGATAAAGCAAGGCCAATTTCCCAGTAGGAAACACCTTTCCTCCAACCTGCCTGTGGCTGCCCCTGGCCACCAGCCTGGCCTTTCCATCACCCTCTTTGGCCATCTGACAAATGCCACTTCCCCAAAATTGTGGCAACTCTGGGGAATCTAAAGGTCAAGCATCAGCTGGCTGGTGTCGCTCCATGGAGACAAGCCTCAGACCCAAGCGAGACCTGACCTTCCTTCTGTCGCAGGCAAAGTGCTTGTAACTCTTCTATTGCACTTCATTTTAACCTCATGGAAGCAACGGCACTGGGTTTTGTTTAAAGTCATGAGACCGGCCTTCATGACACACGAGTGTTCAAAAATAAACACTTCAGGAAAAGTTCTCTCTTAATTTAAACTGTTCCTCTCTCCCATGCACCCACCTCCCGTCTATAGCATGAGTATGTGACAACACGGGAAACCATTTCCCTCCATTTTCCACAAATAAACTGGAGACCTGCATGTGGCCCTGTGCCACGTGAGTCAGAAAACAGGTCTCCTTCTCCAGCCCAGACTCCTTTGCCCAGACTTACTGTCCATACTGCTGGTAAACACCTTTGAGTGAAACAGCTTTTCTTAAGAACGGCTTGTTTTACAAGCTGTAAATGTCCGTTGTTAACTATTGTTTTTCCTATTTTCCCAAAACATATTGTTGGTTTTTTTTTCTTTTCACCAAAAAATTTCCACTTGGGGATTAATGCCTTGGTAAGTGGAAGAAAGGGGACAGAAAGGAGCTGAGAGCGAGTCTGTGAAGAAAATATTTTGAACATTTGGCGGTACAGGAAAAACACATTTATGTGAGAAAAAAAAAAAAAGAACTTTCTGAAATCTGCAGAATGAAAATTATTTCTGGGGTGGTGGTTGTTGGGTTTTTTTTCTGTCTTTGTTTTTCTCACAAGAATAAAAGTTAATTTATGGGAGTACCTTAGANGATGGAGAAGCAAGGCTGGCAGGAGTTGGGCGGCCCACATGGTGCTGGCGGCCCCCCCGGCGGCTGGCGGGGAGGAGGAGAGGAGACGGCTCCTCGGCAGGACCCTGTGCGCAGCCGGTCACTAGAGGAGGCAGAGTGAGCCGAGCTGCTTTTTATTGCGATGATCTAAGTTTGTTGTGTGATTAACTGGAAAGATCTNCACCTTTCCTCCAACCTGCCTGTGGCTGCCCCTGGCCACCAGCCTGGCCTTTCCATCACCCTCTTTGGCCATCTGACAAATGCCACTTCCCCAAAATTGTGGCAACTCTGGGGAATCTAAAGGTCAAGCATCAGCTGGCTGGTGTCGCTCCATGGAGACAAGCCTCAGACCCAAGCGAGACCTGACCTTCCTTCTGTCGCAGGCAAAGTGCTTGTAACTCTTCTATTGCACTTCATTTTAACCTCATGGAAGCAACAGCACTGGGTTTTGTTTAAAGTCATGAGACCGGCCTTCATGACACGCGAGTGTTCAAAAATAAACACTTCAGGAAAAGTTCTCTCTTAATTTAAACTGTTCCTCTCTCCCATGCACCCACCTCCCGTCTATAGCATGAGTATGTGACAACACGGGAAACCATTTCCCTCCATTTTCCACAAATAAACTGGAGACCTGCATGTGGCCCTGTGCCACGTGAGTCAGAAAACAGGTCTCCTTCTCCAGCCCAGACTCCTTTGCCCAGACTTACTGTCCATACTGCTGGTAAACACCTTTGAGTGAAACAGCTTTTCTTAAGAACGGCTTGTTTTACAAGCTGTAAATGTCCGTTGTTAACTATTGTTTTTCCTATTTTCCCAAAACATAGTTTTTGGGGTTTTTTTCTTTTCACCAAAAAATTTCCACTTGGGGATTAATGCCTTGGTAAGTGGAAGAAAGGGGACAGAAAGGAGCTGAGAGCAAGTCTGTGTAGAAAATATTTTGAACATTTGGCGTTACAGGAAAAACACATTTATGTGAGAAAAAAAAAAAAGAACTTTCTGAAATCTGCAGAATGAAAATTATTTCTGGGGTGGTGGTTGTTGGGTTTTTTTTCTGTCTTTGTTTTTCTCACAAGAATAAAAGTTAATTTATGGGAGTACCTTAGAGATACACAACCTGAGAACAGAGAAAACGTATTCCAGTGGCCAATGACCTTGTGCAAAATCCTTGTCCACTGCAACTGCTAGAACATGGATATCTCACTTAGTTTCTGTTTTCTGTTTTTTCTCCCTGTGCTTAAAGTAAGACATAAATATAAACAATGAGCAACAAAAATAACCGTAGCACCATGCTGGGCCCAAAATAGCCAGATTCTGTTAACCAGATGTATTTGACTTGTTGTCCATGCATGGGATGAGTGACCTTTTTTGTATTAAGCACAAAATCATGTGACATTAAAGTCAAGCAGATTTTTTCGCCACTGACTTCCCTGAGGGGAGTATTTGGCCTGTAGTCAGATTTCTCCTGAATTTTAGGAAGATTTCTGCTGCATCTCTTGAGGACTAGGGCACTCTGTAATGGTGAAAATATTTTGCTATATGGATGTCCATTATTAATACAGTCTTGTGTATTATTGATGATGTATCTGCAGTTCTGCCTGAGAGCTCAAGTGATGGGCATCAGCTTCTTTGGCTGCATATATGATACTGGGCAGGTGCAATTTCATAGTCCTGGTTCTCCATTTTACCAGTTTTGGGGACTTGCTGGAGGGCACTTCTGCCTTTTACAGAAGCTCGATATATTTGCCCTCGGTGGAAACTAGGGCACACGGAGTGGAGGGACAGGGACGGAAGGGAAATTGGAAAGGGAAAGATCCCATCAATGCTATATTCAAACGCTCTGTTTGTAGGCAGTCAGGACAAAGTTTTGCATCTGGATTTGGGAAATGAAAATGTTCTTTCGTCCCTCATCATGTACTGTGAAAAGTAGTATGCTCCTTTTTCTGTGTCTTCTTCCCCCATGACTTTTACATCTGAAGCATAGTATTTTAGTTCAGTGCAATCAAATTTTACCTTGAAATGAAATTTAATATGAAGGAAGGATGCAAAAATTGCATTTCATGTTTAAGTTTTCAGAAGTTAAGTTTTAATCTGCACATAGAGAAACTAAAGACCTAAATATCATAATAAAAATCATAGGTTTTATGCAAGAGTTTTTATGTTTTCTATTATGCTTTCTGACCTTTTGAGGGCATGTTTTCTGTTTTTGGGGCTTAGCTGAGAGTGGGGATTTTGGATTTTCTTTTTTTTTATTCTTCTATTTTTTTTGGCAGCTTTGTAAACTTGCCCTGATAACCTGACTTTCAAATCAGTGTAGCTCTGTATTAGGGAAGTAGCAGAACATTTCTGTAGAAGATATCTAAAAGGAAAAGAGTTACTGCACACTTTACCAAAGATGTACTGGCTCTGTACTGCCTACATCAGTAAAAAAGTTTGAAAACTTTTATTTTGGTTGGAAAAGTAAGCAGACGTGACCAAATACAAAGAAACTGCTATTTTTATATTCCCTTTTCTGACCATAACCACGGTTGGATCTGTTTTTCAAATGTAACTTGCTATTCAGAAATGCTAGATATTCACAGTTTTGGCTGGAATCTTCATGCACATAGAGAGTAATACCAACTCATAATTAGCTTTAAAGGAAAGCTTTTCTAAATGAACCTGCATCTGCCATACGAATCACCTCTTGTGTTCAACATAAACTCTTTTTTTTTATTATTTATCCAGTATAGGTATCACTTTGTAAAAGTCTTACTGGATAATAAGTCCAATAAAATAAGCAAGTGCATGTAGTAAATATTGTTCAACACTGAGCTGACTGATAAAAAAGTCTCAGGCTGCCTGCGTAGTTTTAATCAAGCAATAGTGCTTCACTTTTCAAGGAGGATAAATTTTTATTGTCTTTTTTTTATAAACTGAGCTTGAGACTAGGAAGGAAAAAGACTGAGGTACGGACTGCGAGATCCAACACTGCTGGGAAATGCAGAACTTAAGCAGAGCTTCAGCCCATGCCAGGTGTCAACAGTTGCTGAGGCTCCCCAGCCAGAGCCCCAGCCGGACACGTGGCACCTTCCATCCCCATCCCCAAACCTTCTTCATGCAGAAAAAATAAAAAGGCAAATGGGGCAGAAAGGCTGAAAGGAAGAGGGAGAAGAAGGAGATAACAAGATCCAAGCACAGGGATTAATGTCTAGTTGAAAGCAGAAGCTCAGAAACTCTCCCGAGTCCATTGTTTTAGATTCAGCCAAAAGGATTTTGTATGTCATCATATTAAATGTTGCAGATCTGAATTGCTAGTCCCAGAGGGCAATTTCACCACACCAGTCAAGTGTCAGAGCCCCAGGCAGTGAAGCGGGAGAGTGTGGCACCTCAAATGAAGCTTCTTCTAATTATCCACCAGGGAAACCCAAGGACGAAGAGCCACACCTCCCTCTGCAATGTGGGCGCTAACCTACAGCCCTGAGGTAGTCACCACTGCAAACATGGCATTCACAGGTTAAATTCCATCTGTATTTAATAGCATGAACTGTCTAGCTTTAAAATGCTTCTTATTCCTCAGCCCATGTCAGAGCTTACAAATAAAAATTAGTGAGGGGCTATTACATGCCTTTGTAGGTACGAGGTTTGTATGATTTGGCTTGAAAATATATAGTTGCACTTTCCTCTACCTCAAAACAGACATGTGTAAGCAGCCTCACACCTTGACTGGGCACTTCATGGCACAATTGTGCAAAATAATGCAGGCCATATGAAAAAAATGAAGCAGTCCATATTATCATTTTATATACAGGTGCATGCTCCTGGGGAACGAAAAGCCTGGTGGTGAAGATCATGAGGCTAAAAAGGAGCATGATCTCCAAGGTGACTTGCTTGTGCTTGGTTCCACCCATTATAATTCCCATGTATTCATAATATTCAAACATGTATAATTCCCTACTTTCCCCACACCCAGACTCCCAGGTGTCCTAAACGCTAGGCAGGTAATCCAGAGTTCATCCCCATAGTCAGTTATTAACATAAATCCTTTATGGTTTTCCTATGTAAGAGATTGTAACTGCTTTTTACGAATGCATTGTATGTACGCTAACTAAAAATAGTTAAGGTGAATAACAAAACAATTTTTAAGTTCTAGAGTGAAAGTAATTTAAGCCATTTATGACATGGTGCCCAATGGCAGCTGATGATAATACAGCCCTTCAAGATTAGTTTGGAAATAACTATTTGAAATATTTTGGAAAAAAAATAATAAAAGAAAAATGCAAGAATCTATATGCAGCACGTTTCTATTCGTAGAAAATATCTGATTAATTTTTATCTGATCAAAATTTAGATATTCCACACTTAAATGGTTTATTTACAAGGAGATAAAATATGCAAACAAATGTGCATGCAAAATGATTGTTTCCATAAAAATTCCTAGTAATATCCACTTGAAGTTTTAGGGAACGTGCTGTATTGTGGATATACGCTTTTAGGAGTCAAAAAAAAGCCTCACTCAGAACTGTTCCTTGTACATATTTAAGGTTTAGGTTTATCGCCTGAGGACATTAAACTTTTTGTTTAAATTAGATTGTTTCCTCTTCTATTAGTCTCTGCAGCACCAAGAAAGTCCAGAAAGGATAACAGCCATTAGCAGTACTGTTAAATAGATTCTAATGTACTTTGCCCGTGTTACTCAGGGCCTAATTTCATCTGCAAAACCTTTACAATTGATGGAGGGTTTTGAGCAAGGGAAAAATGAACCTCTCTTTGACCTTTGTCTACTAAAATCAAGTTGTGGTACTGGCCATTGGAAAAAACAAACAGAAGCTGAATACATTTGATATGAAGCAACATCCCCAAACCCCTTAATTTACATGCCATAGTTACTGAGTTAGCTCTCTGAGGATAGTTACTCTCTATACTATTTAACCATTCAAATATGCATGCATTTGTGCTTTTCCATAAGTTCTTCTGCTTTAGCAAATAATTAAGTGTTTTTTCATGCTTCCTAGAACATACATTCTCTGGGATAAAGTAGCCAAGTCAAGGGTTTGGCCAAATTCATCTGTGGATATTGCCCAGTCTTCAGATCTCCCTTTTTCCAGCTGTTGGTCTTTTTTGCTTCAGAAAGCCTTCATTCCTTTGCATATTTATGTAAATTGCAAAGCTCAATATTTATCAAGGAAATCTACGTTTGTAGATCAACATATTTTAAGTATATTTCTATTATTTCTTGTTGTTGAAAATCTTGAAAATATCAGCCCAAAATATTCAACCACTAAGGAAATCTCCAAATCACATTGATTTTAAAATCACCTGCTATATCACATTGATTTTAAAACCACCTGCTTTTTAAAGCAGTTTAATGACTTTAGTGCCTGAGCTAAGGTGGTTTTATATGTGATTTTGACAATACAATGATGCTTACTCTGAAACTTCTGTATGCTTAGATAATTCACTTCTCCCTCTGCATTTTTCAAGTCAGTGAAAACCAAGAGTGTACTTCAGTAAAGCTACAGAACACACCTGCCTGATTTTTTTTTTTTTTTATTTAACTGGTTAAACCATCAAACTGAAGGTAGTCTTTGTAACATCTTTTTGTGTATCAAATACCCAACCTGTAGAACAATTTTTGGATTTTCTCAAGCACTTTTTATTTTAAGCAATTGCTCTACTTTTAAAAATAAACTGAACTTTCAAAGGATTTCAAATCAGGACATAATTTTTACTTATAAATTATAAAATAATTAGTGTATAAAAAATCAAAATAAACAAACAAACAAACAATAAGGATTACCATGAAAATTTTGACAAAACCAATGCAGAGATGTTAATACAAGCCCATGTATTGTTTTGTTCAACTTAAACTTGTACTTTTCATTTGGGAAAAGTTTACAACAGGTTCTCTGCATTCTACATTTTACCTCTAGATGAGGTAAAATAGTTAGTAGACAGCAAGAGTCCTTATCTTCCAATATGACACTTCTGTAAAAGAAAAATCATTGAGAGAGCTGCTGAGAAGACCCTACCAAAACAGGCGCTGAAAGACTATCTACAAAAAATTAATGTGCAGAGGTTTAAAAAAACCAAGTATTGCTATAAAAATGCTATTAATATCTCTCAGACTGGTCGACATTTTAAAATGTATTTTCAATATGTTTAGACTAATAAAGAATAAAATTAAAATGGACTTCGACTGTCAATTATACATTATAGAATAACTTCATCAATTCAAAAATCCAGAGACAAAAGCATTAGCCCTTTGAATTCCAGAGAATGAAGACTTCCAGAACTTGCTTGTCAAAAGTAAATTCTCTAGGATTTCATATCAAAGAGGAGAATTTCTACCTAGGGTGCTGTTAAAGATTTTAGAAACAAACATAAACGTGGGTTCATCAGTTTCCTAGCAATCTCTCAGACAGGAGGGCATATTAACAGCAGCTCAGAGAAAACACAAACAAAAAAAGAACTCACAATTGACGGCCATAAAGCACTGATCTTTCCTGGTTTAAGGTTTGTAACCCTGGAGACAGATAGCTAGCCAAGACATTAGAAAAGATGTTATCAGAGGAGAAATCTCAGCTTGAATTCTTTTCAAGAAGGAGCTTTTGGTACTTTATTTGAATCAAAGTCTCCTTGTTTGGGATATGAGCTTTGTAATGCAGCTACTGGAAAATAGTCAAGTAGGGAAAAGAGACATGTGGCTGCAGAATCAGGGCAGGAACTCTCAAAGGAAGACTAGGGCAAACTGTTAAATTTCTCTGCTGTTTCCATTTCTTTATATACTAAAGAGAAACATTTTTCAGTGTAGTTTTGTCTCTTAAAGATCTTATCACAGGTATTGCAATGCTGGTACTGAAATGACGCTGATAACGGCGTGATTGCCCTACATTTGCTATGCCAATAAAACACATACACTTTTTCTCTATGCTATTTTTAGTATTCCATACCTCAACACTATGGAGCCTATTTTTACAAAGTACCCAGTCCCCACTTTTTGTAGAGATTAATTGCTGCCAAGCTTTTTTCTTATAGGTGAAATCTGAGCATGGGTGATTAGGCTTCACTGCACATTAAACAGTGACAGAGTATATTCTTGCTTCAGCATATTCTTTCACTGAGAATTTTGCTACCAACTTCTGTAGCAACAATAAGATTGAAGCAGAATTTAGGTGTCTGTGGTCTGATGTTTCAATTCTAAAGCTGTCTGCTTGTTCATGTGCATCAGTTTTGCTCAACTTTCCCGAAGTTTTGGTCCTATTCTTCACATCCAAAATAAAACTTATAAAGAGTAAATTTTTGAATTTGGAACACTACTGCTAAGCAAGCTGGTATGGTGGTCTACTTCAGTACTTTTAATCAGGTTATTAAATAAAATTTTCTTCTCAATAAAGTCAGATTGATGTGAATAGACATAAAACAATAAATGCATTTACAACACTGGCACAGAAAACAGTTCATGGAAAAATAGTTTTTTCCTGCTGAATAGCAATTGTGGTCTATCCTAAACAGAAACACATTATTTCTGTCTTAGTATTATTACTCCAAGTTGGTTTTTTTCAATCTTTCTTAAAATAGTGATATATAGATTAATACTCAATGTATATCTAACTCCCCAGATTAGTAACACTGGTTTTTAATTTAAGAACCTAGAGACTGGGTTGAAGGACAAGTCCACATAGACTAGAAATTTTATCTGACAGTAATCAATGAAAGTTGTCTAGGGAAAAGTATAAAAACAGAACAAGTTTGCAGTGATACTTCCTTAAAATGTTTTCCAACCTGCCAACATTTGATGGTCATCAAATTTTTAGTGCTATGAAAATAATTATCTTCAAAGTGATTTATGACTTTTTTTCTCTCTTTATGCAGGCTACCAACGTTCCAATGTAAATATTTAACCAAAAATATGAGATTCATAGGCTGGACAAGGAACTTTCAAATATACAATTTTGTGAGTTGTTTTTTACTTCTGACACTAAAAGTTTCACATATAAAATCCTGAAAAGTATTACCTTTTTCATATGCTATGGAACAATAAACGTTCAGTGTTACAATTTTATTTCTTTTCCTTAAGAAAAAAAGCCTAACAAAACAAAACAAACCCCAAGAACCTCCCTATCTTTTACTAGATTTTCATGTAAACACTTGACTAAACATTTTTTAATAAGAAAATAAAACCATCAATTCTGAAAATATGTAGATTTACATGCTACATTTCTGATCAGTTATTTTTTTACCATTCCACTGTATTTCTTCATTTATTCCCAGTAGATAAAACAATGTGGTTTTAATTCACATATTAAAGAGCAATGGCAACAAACTGCCTGTATTTTTGCCTAAGATTATTTTATGCACATGTCCTTCAGTTATGGAAGCATTTCAAATAAACCACTGAGAATGTGCATTGAGCACCCACAGGAAACAGAGGGCTATGTCACTCAGCTTGAGATGAACAACATTTAAACTATTTTTCTTATAGTTTCTCCAGGAAAAAAAAAATAAAATTCTGGTATTTTTTTTCCCAAGATCAAAATAGCAAGCACACTATCTACAATTAAGCTGTGTTATGTGACAAGGATGTCTGATATAGTCCCATTGAAAGGGCTAGTTTAGAACACTCTCTGTATCTGGAAATAAAATTCCAGATTTTAATGGGAAGCATAATTAACCAGAATTTTGATCGTGGTATATCACATTTTTAAAAAAAAACTTCAAGCATTTATTGCTCTGGTAAACCACTTATATGCCTCATTTTCAGTAGCTGACAGCGTATATGGAATTTAGTCTTTTCATCCCTTTTCTTTCTCATTCTTTATTTCTCTCTCTTTTGTTTTCTTTCTCTTTCTTCTCTTTCACTTTCTCATTCTTTCTCTTTTTCCCTTTTTCTTTTTCTCCGTGCCTCTTCCTCTTTATTTTTCTCACTCTCTTTCTATTTCTATTTCTTTGTCTCTTTTTCTCCTTGTCTCTCTCTCTCCATCAGCCTCTTCCTTTAATTTTCTCCCTACCTTTCTACTTTTCTTCCTTCTTTTTCTCTTTCTCTGTCTCTTTCTCTCTACTAAAAGTTTCATTAAAACCCTACACAGTTGTAGAAGTCTTATGTCTATGGTCAATTTAAAAATAGAGTTATATGGGCTAAGACTTATGAATTAATTTTTGGCCTATTAAACAAACACTAGAAGAAAAGTTTACAAATTATCATGAATCTAGGGGCAAAATTTAGCAACTACAACTAGTTAGGCATTTTAGGTGGCATATTGAGATATACTAACTGCCATCCTGTGAACTGTCCTCTTTCATGACTTTGCAGACACCGGAGTGACTACTGAAAAATGAAATGACAATAGAACTTCTTCAAAGGGCAATAGATTTTCAGAGGAACTTTTTAAGGAGGTAAAGGAATAATAACAGCTTGAAATGTCCTATCACTTACATCAGAGCATCCTTCTAGCCCGGATAAAGCACTATCACAATCAACATCAGCATACTAAATCTTTATTTCCAGGGGTCTCCTGTTACAGGGACGTTAAAAGATAGAGGTTAACAGTGGAGACCAGCTTTTTTACTGGCCAAGAAGATCACATCTGAAGGTGTTACAGTTGGGAGCAGGCATTACAGAGAAGCACATCAGGAATATGCTCCCCAGTCTGTGATATTGTATAAGCTTTGTAACACTCTGCAGGACAAAAAGCAGAAATTGTTGTAACAATTGCTGTAACTCCAAAGTTTTATATATTTTTCTTATAGCTGTTCTCCCTTTTACACAGAAGTTTACCTTCAGGAATGCACGTAAAATCTACTTGATATCCTAATTTTCACAAATGGCCATTCCACTACGTATTAGACATTCCACTATGTATTAGAAAAGTTATGAGGCAAATGAAGTTTAAGGTTGCCCTAAACTTCATTCTTCATTGTCAGCAATCTAAACGAGTTGTTCTGTGTGACACATTTAAAGAGATAATAAAGCATACCCACAAATCTAAATCCTCAGTCGTCTCCTGTTTATAGCTATGGGACTACTCATGTTTTTAGACATGTATTCAAATGAACTTTCTTGGGTGCAAGCATATGGGACTACTTTTATGAAAATGGAGAGGGTACTTCAAAGGACTTTGACTTCACAAACTGTTGATCAAAACCTCATAGAGTGAAATGGAAAATCCATTTAATTTTGTCCTGAGTGAAAACACAATACAATTGATTAAATACAAACCTCAGCCTTGTAAAATCTAGATTTGAATGAACAGCTAACTTTTGTGGTGTAATTCAAAGAAGAGAATGTCAGGACACAAATATACACATTCAAACTGGGAATCATAGGTCATCTGTCCAGCAAAAATTCCAGTGAAGTAGCAACCATGATGAAATGAGTATTCAAACATGCCACAACAGCAACAGGAAGGAAGAGCATTTTTCAGCAGTGCATCACACTGTTTAAGCCAAGACTGATCACATACTTGATGAACTATGAGGCAATGACACAGCCGTCTTTGTAGGTAAAATCTCTGCAGACAAGAAGGCTGTGGAACAGGAGATATGGCAAAGGGATAAAGCTGTTTGTTTATTCATTTTTTAACTAGGTAATAGAGCACAAATGTTCTATTTTAAATAAAAGACTCACTGTATCATATCCAAATTTAGTAAGTCAGAGAGAACAAAGTATAGTTACAATAGGTTTTAGAAAAGTATTCCACTTAGCATGTCTAAATAATAAATGCAGATGTACCATCTGTGTTTGGAATGGAAGGTTGCCTACCCACAAATCCATTTAAAAAGTCATTTTTATGTACACACCAGGGATCCAGAAGTGAAAATAAAGAACACAAGAAAACTTTCAGAGACATTCTAGAGTCCAGGAAGTCTGTAAAAATATTACAAGAAGGGAGGCAAATCATTGACACCTATGATTTTGTCATAAACAGATGGGAAAACATATATTTCTGCTTGAGTCACAGTGTATTTCTGCTGTGTTATACCCCATATTTCCAAAATATTTCTGTCTTGTAGTCCTCCAGCCTTACGAAAGGAAGCCCAGCTTTCTGAGTGGTCATGTCTCCTCCTGAGAACACATCTATCTGTCCCTGTGCTGCCTTCAGCCTCCTGCCACATCCCACAGCAACCAGCTGGGCTGGAGGCAGCAGCTTC
Organism: Rhinoptilus africanus; assembly: GCA_013400135.1. NCBI lineage: Eukaryota > Metazoa > Chordata > Aves > Charadriiformes > Glareolidae > Rhinoptilus > Rhinoptilus africanus. The sequence continues at coordinate 117,776 of VXBO01012556.1, forward strand.
AGTGGTGGACTCTGAAAAGCACATGTGTAATTTTGACGTCATGAACAAACCTAATAAAACATATAATGACTCCATGCTAAAGGCTCTTTTCCAAATGCGCGTCTCACTTCTACCTAGCTATTCATTTTGTGTGGCATTAATTTAATCCAATGTTAGATACCTATGTTATTTCAATTACGTCTGAGGTAATCACTTAGCTTTCAGTGTAACATTTTTAGAAAGAAATAGGCATTTGGGAGCACAATTAATCTGACTGGATAGAATAAACTTTCAGGGCAACTTTCAGGTTGCCCTCAAAGCTTCCTGGAGGTATTAACTTCCTCTCAGTCAGATGCCTACCTTTCTGAGTGTCTTCAACATAACTCCTTTTAGCTGAAATTTGTTTATTGCAAGAAGATAATTAACAGATTGAGGATAAATTAACAGATGAGAATAGGAAAAAAATGCTAAGAATTAAGGGAATACATACAATGAGGCAAAATGTAGGTAATGGGCAGAAATTATGTTTTCCTAGTGCACCAGAAGTGTTCTAATGAATTCCAAAACCATCCTGAAACCAGTGGACTCACATGAAACTACCGTGTTCATATGATTGTGATGTAAGACAGAATCCTCAGGAATTTGTAGAAAATTTACTGTGGACTTCAGATTTTGATTTGAAAGACAGGTAACACAATGGCTCTGGAGAGCACCCAGGCTTGAGTCCAGGCTGCAGCTCAGCAAGCTGCAAGGAAGGTTTCTTAAGGCTTAAATTGTCAATAACAATTTGGGGGGACAATGAACTCTTCACTCACGTTTCCTGAATGTTCTTCCAGGCACACCACAATAAAAGAAAAGAAAGACCCGAACTGCAGTATTTCAATATTTGTTTTAAGTGTCTATTGTTTCACCTAAGGATTCTAATTCCCTGACACTTAAAAGAAACCATGAAACAAGAATTTGACTCTGGAGAAAAACATGGATTTATCCCCATACTTAAGCTATTCCAGTTCACTGCTTGGTACAATATATCCTTACTAACATATGCAAAGTAATTTCCAAGATGGCACATATCTGTTTCTGGAGATATAGGAGAGACATAGCATTCCTGTGTTGGATTTGAGCTAATTACACTTTCTGTGATCAAGTTAATGCTGTTAGGCACAGCACCACGCTAGCATGCATGTATTTCCTCAGGAGCAAAGGCACTTCCTCTGAATTGTCCTATTCTGTTACGTGAATGTAACAACATGATCAAAGCTAGCTAAGGGAATATTTGCAGTTTAGAATATGATTCAATTTTTTAGCTTTACCTAAGTAACTCAGGCATCCAACTCTGGGTTATAGATTCCTTTTAGGGGACTAGTTTTTTGGTTTTATAAAATCCTGAAAGTCTTTGCATTTTACGTTCTTTCCTGAATTTATCACAACTGAGGACCACCGAGGTGAATGGAGCTCCAAAAAGAGAATGACAAAATCTTTTAGGAGATTTGAAAAAATTCTATGATTAATTGAGAATGTTATTTTGAATGGATTAAAATTCCAGAACATGATCAATAAATAAATTATGTCTACTACTAATATGCATAGTGTATATAGAGGTTACATCACATTACTTACAGAATCCTGACTGTAAGGATTAAACTGACTTGGAATTTGTGGGTCAGATATTTTAAAATCAGAATGAAGTTAAAAACAAAACTGAAGAAAGGGTATATTCTTCAAAACTCTTTACTTAAAAGGAGCTCTGAAATTACAAAACAATCTGAACTTTTGGACAGATATCAGAATTTAAAATTACATTCTCCAGTTTGAAGTTTCTAGAAATTTTAAATTAAAATCAGAAGTAATGTGCAACAGATATTTTAATGGAATTAAAATAGAATGAACCCTTTTAATTGCTGCAATTTAATACATTTTTAATATTAGTTCCCCAAAATATCAGATTTTGACATTTTATTAAAGACAAGAGAAACCTAGAAAAGTAAAAATTAAATAAATTCTTATGATAATAAGAAGTAATTTCCTGTGTAGTTATGGTTCTGATTAAGTAAGTCATGAGTCAACAGCTCAAGAGGTCAAAGAAACCAGTGTTCTGGTCATGAGGACAGCACACCGAAGTTATAAATGAATCCACAATTATACATTGCCTGATTTTTATGTATCTATTATCTCTCAGATGTTCTTTGATTCGTGTTGTTAGTGTAGAAATCCATATGGGAACATGTGAACATAATATGTAAATCTGGATATGCATTATGTTCATGAATAAATTTCTTAATCTCACTCGTTTTAGTTACTGGTTGCAACGATTCTTACCCATAATATCCAGAAGGTGTTGTGAGGCTCTGTTCATTCATTAAAAGCAGGAAATCTGCTGTGATAGCTTTGTATCAGCAGTGCTAGAAGTTTATAACAAAAAAAAAAGTATATGCTCATAGCATTATAACCCAGGGTATTTCTTCTTTATATTTGCATAATCCTGTTTAATAGGCTTCAGTCATAATTATGTAAACTGGGAACTTCCTTGTCAATATTTTTAAGTATTAGTACTACTAATGTTTCTTAAACTAATATTATACCTGACAGTCATCATCCTCATTTATTCTTTAATTAAATTATCATTTTTATTGAAAGGAATCAAATATTTAGAAGATGCAAGAAATACAGTGTTTTGTACTTCTTTGGAGACAGAATTGCACCCAGAATATTTTATTTGGCTTCTTTTGTTAAGATTAAAAAACATTCCTCCCTCACTTTTCCACTGCCTTTTGTCTTCCTCAGATTACTTTATTAAGTTTTGGGTTTATGTTTTTGGCTTTATGTTTTGTTTTGTTTAAAGTTTTCCGCCGAAGAAGAACTTTCTGGGAAAATTAAAAAAAAAAAAAAAGCAAAAGAAAACTGGGATTAAAAATAAACACTTCTCAGCTGAACTGCCCTCGGTAGACCAACAAACTCCTCCCTTAACATTCAGATATATGACTGTACATGAAAATCAGATGGGCATGAGGAAGTGATTCCATTTGCCAAGTGCAGTTTTGATCCATATGGCAAACAGCTGCTGTTCAGATGAGCAAGTTTCTGAGAAGCTAATTTGTTAAATCCAGAGGATCTTGCAGTGAAAAGTAAATACATCATAGCATCTTAGGGTTTGTATTTGCTGTCGTCATTGCTGATAACGCATAGGTTCTTATTACATGCTCTTTCTTTCTTTGAGAGTAACCTACAAGGCAGGCAATAACAACTACATAAAATAAAGGATCTGAGTGGTTGCTGTTACAGAAACATGCAGTAAACGGGAACACAATTCCTAGTAGTCATAGCAAATCACCACAGACATTTTCAGGAATGTGTGATAATCCAGGCATTGCAGAGAGGGCCATCCCAGAAAGATTTCTTTTTTCTTTATGATGTTATCACTGCCACTCTCAGTGCTAACCTGTTTCTGCTTCATTGTATAGGGTAAAACCTGCCAATTGATTTTATTATGAACAGTTGCAAGGGCTGTTAAAAGTCCCACATTTAACAATTTAGACTATATATGTGTGGGTAAAGTCCATTCTGTTTCACTGCCTGCGGCTTTCTCTTTCATTTGAAACCTTGAATCGCTTTCCGAGTCTATAGTGATGTTTGCATTTTTCTGAAAGAGTGCTTCTTTTCCATGGGAAAGGCATGTCCTATTCCTTACCATCCACAAAGCTGCCTCATGGAGGGCCTGTCTGGACATATTCAGTAGCATGTTAATTTGTGGGGCTTCCTGAGGCAGGAGGCTTTGAGTTCTACACTGAGACACCTTCAGCCACCTCTGAAATTATGGCTTCAAACCAATGGGCTGCATGTTTTGTCTCAGGACTCTGCTCTTGAGTGTCCTCAACAGCACAGATTTATGCTGTGCCCTACTTAAATAACTTATATAAACATATCCAGAGAGATATCCTTTGGAGAGATTGGATTCACATAGAAACACTTTCACAGTTAACTTTGGTCAGGCCTGAACTGGTCAGACAGTTGGACTAAGTAATCATTGTAGGTCCCTTCCAACTGAAATATTCTTCTCCTCTCTTCTTCTCTTCTCTCCTCTTCTCTCCTCTTCTCTTCTCTTCTCTTCTCTTCTCTTTTCTTCTTTTCTCTTCTTTTTTTTTTTCTTCTCTTCTCTTCTCTTCTCTTCTCTTCTCTTCTCTTCTCTTCTCTTCTCTTCTCTTCTCTTCTCTTCTCTTCTCCTCTATTCTCTTCTCCTCTCCTCTATTCTATTCTCATGTCATAAGAGCAGAGGCTGAGAGATCTGGACTTGTTTATTTTGGAGAAGAGGAGGCTGAGGGGAGACCTCATTGCCTGCTACAACTACCTGAAAGGAGG
>VXBO01012556.1:122428-159815 GCA_013400135.1 Rhinoptilus africanus
ATTCTATTCTATTCTATTCTATTCTATTCTATTCTATTCTATTCTATTCTATTCTATTCTATTCAGCAGGGCATAAATCTGGTCACTGCAGCATACAAAGCAGCACCATTTGAAAACAGCGACTGGTCTGATTTCTACGTCTTTCTCCTATTTTATCTTGTGCTAATATTAGTTTGATGTGCAATTTTTCTCACCAAGTTAAGATCACTTACAGGGTCCAGTTCTTTCAGTATCAAATTCAATAATGGCACATACTTTTATTTGCACAGGTGTCCTGGGAGTATCTGAAGTGAGGAAGTCACAGACTGGGTGAAAAAGAAATCAGATATTTACTGCCAAATTGTCTCTGGAATAAGACCTTAAAGACTGAAGGAGGGAGAAAAAAGGAAGAAGAATGAGGCCAGATGGTCCTTTGGAAGGCAGTGGAGAAGAAGGCCTAGCAGTTCTAGTTTGAGCAACACAAAGTCTGCAAAAGTGGCTGCTATGTGGATACCTACATAGTTAGGTCAATAATCATTTCAGTCCATTTTATTTCTGGTACTTTTTATAAGAAAGATAAGAGGAAAAAGTGATTTTAATGTTAATGTACATTTTTGTCATTAAGAATTAAAAGTCAAGTTAGGTGTTTATTTAGTTTTGCTTACAGGTCTAACTTAATGAATTAAGTGGTTGAATATGTTCCTTCATCTGTCACTCTCAAACCAGGTTTAAAGTTGAAGACAAATTTTAGCCTCACATACCATAACATTTCATGGAGGCTTAAATTCAAAAGGAAATCTGACACTCTGTAAGTGCTTGTAATTTTTGTCTGTTGTGAGAGGATATTGCTCCATGTCTTTTCTTACTACTACTTTCTTAATATTTTTTTTCTCTCATCCTTTTCTTCTTGATTGGAAACACTTGCTAATGATTAAGGGATTATTTTATCTATGTGTTCCTTATGGTCACTTTATTTGTGGCACTACATCATTTATCTCCTCCATCAAAATCCCTAAATTTGTCTATTCAAGGTAGAATTGTAGTTCTTGGAAAAAATCCACAAAGCCTAACTTTGAACTTCAGGACTTGTCTTGTTTTCAGGAAAGTAATCCCTATCTTCTTATACTCTGCCTCAGAGATTTCCTTGACAATTTTTTTTTTCTTCAGAAGGGAAATACATCAGGTAAAATTGTGAAATATTTCTTATTTAAATAGTACGTGACTGTAAATGGAAGAAATATGGCTTGTAAATATTTAAGGTGGGGTTTTGCTCCTTTTTTAAAATTTATTTTGGGGGGTGGGGTGGGTTATTTCACTTCCTTATGGTTTATTCAATGTAAATTCTAGAAGGTATTTATTTTTAAAAGTGTCCATGAGTGCTTTTAAATAAGATTAGTAATATGCACTAAGGACTTCTGAAACCCATATTCTCAGGAATATTGAAATAAACCCCAAAGTATTTATTAATGTCCAGAAGGCTTTTTAATATCTCTAAGGACAGAGACTCCACAACCTCTCTGAGCAACATATGCCAGCGCTCAGCGACCCTGCCAGTAAAAACATCTTTCCTTAAGTTCAGATAGAAGCTCCTGCACTTCAGTTTGTGCCTATTGTCTCTTTTCCTGTTGCTGAGCAGCTTTCCTCCTATCTTGGCTCTGTCTTCTTCTTCCTCATATTTATATAGATTGATAAGATCTAAACCATCCCAACTCTCTCAGCCTTTCCTCCTATGAGAGATGCTCCAGTCTCTTCATCATCTTTGTGACCTTTTGTTGGACTCTGTCCAGTATGTCTGTATCTCTCGTGTACTGAGGAGCCCAGAATTGGACAGAAGACTCCAGATGTGGACTCACCGGAGCTGAGTAGAGAGGAAAGGTCACCTCCCTTAACCGGTTGGTAACATTCTTCCTAATGCAGCCCGGGATACCATTTGCCTCTTTTGCCACAAGGGATATTTCTGGCTTATGTTCATCTAGATGTCCAACAAGACCCCTAAGTCCTTTTTTGCATTGCTACTTTCCATCTGGGCAGCCCCCAACCTATACTGGTGCCGAGGGATGTTCCTCCCCAGGTGCAGGACTTTGCACTTCCCCTGTTCTTGTTAGGCCATTTCTCCAGCCTGCTTAGATCCCTCCATATGGCTGCAGTACCCTCAGTTTTGTCAGCCACTGCTCTCAGATTTATCAGCAAACTTGCTGAGAGTACACTCTGCCCCAAAATCCAGATCATTGATGAAGATGTTAAACGAAACTGGACCTTGTTCTAACCCCTGGAGTATACCACTGTCTACAGGCCTCTAACTAGATTCCATGCCACTGACCAGCACCCTCTGGGCTTGGACATTCAGCCAGTTTTGAACCCACCTCACTATCTGCTTATCTGACCCATACTTCATCATCTTCTCCATAAAGATCTAAACAGAAACAGTATAGAAAGCCTTATTGAAGTCTAGGTAGAAAATATCCACTGTTCTCCTCTTTTCTGCTAAGCCAGCCATTTCTTTATAGAAGGTTATCACATTGGTCAAGCATAACTTTCTCTTGAGGAATATGTGCTTACTATTCCTGATGGCCTTCATGGGCCTGGAAAAGGATTCCAGGATTAGTTGCTACAGCACCTTGAGGTAAAGCTGACCAGACTGTGGTTCCCTGGGTCATTTCTCTTGCCCTTCTTGAAGACAGGAGTGATGTTAACTTTCCTCCATTCCTCAAGCATCTCTCCCAATTACCATGACTTCCAATGATAATTGAGGATGGCTTTGCAATGATATCAGCCAGTTTTCTCAGCACTCATAAGTGAATCTCTTCAGGCCCCATGGACTTCTTTTATATGTCCAGTTTGCTTAAGTATTCTTTGACCTGATCCTTTTCCACCAAGAGTAAATATTCCTTTTCTCCAGACTTTTCCCAGTCTCTGGGACCTGGAATTCCTGAAGGCCAGTCTTGTTAGTAAAGACTGAGGTGTGGAAGCTTTTTCCATTTCCTGTGTCATAAGGTGCCCTATTTCATTCACTAGTGGGCTCACATTTTCCCTAGTCTTCCTTTTGCCACCTATGTACATCGAGAAGCCTTTCTTGTTGCCTTTGACATTCCTTGCCAGATTCAATTCCAGGTGGGCTTTGGCTTTCCTAACTACAACTCTGCATGCTTAGACCACATGTCTGTATTCCTTGCTGGTTACCTGTCCCTGCTTCTACCTTCTTTATAATTCTGCTTTGTGTTTGAGTTTTGCCAGGAGCTCCCTGTTCATCCATGCAGACCTCCTGGCACTTTTGCCTGACTTCCTGCTTGTTGGGATGGACCCCTTCTGTGCCTAAAGGAGGTGATCCTTGAATAACAACCAGATTTCTTGGGCCCTTTTTCACTCCAGGGCATTATCCCATGGGACTCTACCAAGCAGATCCTTGAAGAGGCCAAAGTCTTTTCAATTTCTCTCCAACACTTCAGAAGGAAAATCCATGATTCATATTTTCAAACCTGAAATTTATCCAGATAAGTGGAATTCCAGATAGATTTAGACACATGAACTTGTGTGCATACAAATAAAGTAATTATAATCTCAGCAAATGTAGGGGACAAATTACTTAATGTTTCTAAATACAGGTAGCTATCAACATTGGTTGAGATTCCTCAGGGTAACATATCCATTCTCCCACTGCTGATACATTAGAGTATAGACCTCTCATAAATCTTTTGTGATATCTTCTAATCCTATGCAATGGTTTCAGTCACTTTGCAGCATCTCAGATTACACTAACCACCTATGTATATGCAATTGAATCAAGTCCTGTGGCAGTATAGTCAATAGAGTCAAAAAACCCCAGTCAGCTAACCAAATTTAGTGCCTGCATTTGAGCGATGTGAGTGCAGGCCTCCAGGGATGGTAATGGGATCTTGCACATATAGCTTATGGACAAGCATCTATATCATATATCACTAAATTTAGATATCTGAATCTTGAGTTAAGTTTCTTTGTAAATGTCAAACTTTCTTTGTATAAAAATGCTAACAAAAGTTTGGTTTATTGCATGTTACACGATAAACACATTACAGTATTTAAAAAGAAAAAAAAACCCCATTGACAATTACTCTTTAAAGGTTTTCTTATTTTTCAAATACATACCATGCAAATATTTTAGAAATTAGAAACAAACACAATGGTCTTTGTGCATTTTTGAATGAAATGGAGGGGAAAACTCACAGGCAAAATATGACTCACAGAAAACTCATAAAACTAGATACTGTCCAAATAATAAAAAACTTGTTTCCTTCAGTTTAATTAGCATTCATTCCATGACAGGTAGAAATCATAGTCCCTTCTTCCCTCAGCTCCTGATTTGCAGATAATAACACACTGGAAATTGGACCAGATCAGAGCAACTGTACAGCCCTACTCCCTAATCTGAATTACCAGGAATCAAGATTTTGACTCACATTGCATTCACGTTCACATATTAGTTTAGACACAACCTACGAGACTGCTATAACCATTCACTGTAATCTGCCAATACTGTAAGAAGAAGAGAGAGGGAAGAAGAGAAGAAATGAGATAAAAATGCCACTCATCAACACAAGGCACAGAAAAGCTGTGCTACCTCGTGGTAGGACAGTGCGCCTACTGTGGGTAGGTTAATGCATCTTCCTCAGAAGAGTAGGAAGCAGAAATGCAGAATGTGGCTCTCAAATTTACAGTATCAGTATTAGGGTTAATCAGATGTTGAGTTATTCAGCTACACATTGCCTCACAGTTGGGTTTGTAAGAAAGTCAGGTTTTAGTTTTGAATAACAGGACTTTTTGTCGTAAAGCCTTTGCATTTTTCTAAATAATTCTCTCTTATAGGGTTTCCAACTTAGGGCCAAGGACCCCAAATCACTTTTTATTTTGCCAGCTTGCTCATTTTTAATTCTTGTTTTCTTCTTTAGTAATTCAAGAACTGCGACTTTTGTTAGCTATGTAGTATAATGTGACACCGAGTCTAAATAAACCCAACATCTCCTAACGTGCAACCATTAACAAGCTCTACGGAACTATGTCTACTTTTTATTTTGTAGTCACTAATTAGAAAATATAAACAACATTAACTTCAAAGAATTGCACTGTCTCTACCCTAATATTTACGTTCATCACAATCTATTGTTATCTCACCTTCACAAATTCATAATTCATTTTAGTGTAGTAAAATTAATAGTTTCCTATGTGACATAATATCAAATGCTCTTTGGATACATGCACTGTCTAGAAAACAGCAATATTAAAAGGTTTCTTTTAGCATGACATGATTAACTTTGATAAACTCATTGTGTATTATGTCATTTTCTGTTTATTGTGAAATCTTCGATTACTCTTTCCTCCAGGTGTTCCATATTACAAAGGTTAAACAATTGTTCCTCAGCCACCCAAGGTCTCATTTTTTCTTCTTTTAAATACAAATTCAGCATTGTATAGCTTCTAGCTATAGAAAACAGTCTTCAGCTTGACAAATGTTTTATTATTTCTTGCTACGTTTCATGAGTCAGTTTTCTTAAAGGTCTGAAATGATGCTTACCAGCTCTCCCAAATCCTGCATATAATTTCACAACACACAAACGCAGGCACCACCCCAGGACCTCCTACTCATTAATGGAGAGACAAGGATTTTCAGACACCAATTTAGATAACAGGGAGTTTGAATTGCTGTTTATAGAGGCTTTTTTTTCCATTGATTTTTAAAGGAGTGTGGGAAAACCAGGCCTCTGCTTGCTTTGCTTAAGTGCTTAACACTGAGGAAACTCTGCCAGGCCCTGAGTGCGCTCAGGGGCCCCAGTGTCCCTGCCTGCCCCAGGGCTCCCCCGGCCCTGCCCATGGACCAGGAGGCCGCTCCAGCCCTGAGCCCGTCAGTCCCTGCCTCAGAGGGGCTGTAGGACACTGTCTCCAGCCCGGATACAACTCCCGCCTGTCCATGGGCCCCGCTGAGCCGGGCCCACCCTACTGGCGGATGTCCCAGCCTGGCCTCCACCCCTCCTTGTCCTCACGGCCATGTCCAGCCATCCTGGACTGGATCTGACCCTGGTTCCCCTCATTCGCCTGGATCCATGGCCCAACTGCAGGGCAAAGGCCAGCCCAGCATTGGCCTGTCCCCATCCCCAGGGAGGTGCGCGATGCCCAGGGCTGGGCCTGCCCTGGCTGGATGGGACAGGCCATGGCTGCCGGGCCCTGCCCGGCCCCCCGTGGGAGCCCCTGACAGCCCCAGCCCCAGGCTCAGGAGAACACCAGCCCTGGCCCGCACAGCGCCATGACCGATTTTGGATCTGGGCTTTACTTCCATTAGAGATGTGGGCATTGTTTTTTTTTCTGTCTCTCTCCTCATTCCAACAGTTGCTGCTGAATGTCCGGGTTTCATGCCACATTAGACTGTATACTGTCTTTACCCTTCACTGAGCAGGAGTCATACTTCCAAGTTTCAGACAGTATTAGAAGAGCCATTTGCACACTTGTTTTATTTTCATAAAGGCAAACTCATTTTGATTTTTCAAAATTGTCACTTTGTGCTTTCACTTTTTATATTTTTCACTTAAAGTATAGCTTCCTTTAATGATCAGTCCTTTTCCCATTCCACATAGTCTCCCTGTTTACTTCTAATATCCTTTTTACGAGATGGTTGTTTATCCAGTTGAGACCTTTAAAAAGCTTTCTTAGAAGTTTTTTTCTCTCTGGATGAGATGTGAGTCCCAGATAGTTTTTGTACATTTGATTTCCAGTATTGTTCCCTACTGAAGATTTTGAGCTATTTAGTCCTGTTAACTTCATTCGTTAATTCTCTTAACTGTCAAAGCTTGTCTTTCGGAAACGAAAACCAAAACAAATCCTTAGCTCCTGACCCATCCTGCTGAAGTCATTTAGAGGGGAATGAGCCCAGGATGGTAATACTTCCCCCTGTTTGCACAATGTATTTGCAAAGTGATTTATACTAGTCCAGTCAAAATGCAAGCACTTCTGTTGATATTGAGTTTAATTGGGCACAGTAATGACTAAAGGCTTTTAAAGGTCACTGCATCCAGATGTTCGGCTATTAGTCACCATCACCCAACAAATTTTCTACAGTAAATAAAGATAAAATAAAGAAACACTGCAACCTTCATCAAAATTAGTGTGGGGGACTGGTAGGATTATATACTTCTGCTTTTTAGTCAACTATGTTCAATTCCTCCAGAACACAATATCTTACTGAAAATAAATTTTACCCTATAAGGAAGAACCATCCTTTGCTTTATTCAGGCAAGTAGGATTTCCTTTCATGAGTAACACAATTACAGTTTGAAACTTACAGTCTATAACAATTCTGATATTATACACATTGAATAATCAGGCTCTTTATTTATGAACACTGCAATGTAGTGTTCATGTGTACTGTCTTGCCTCTGAAAGTTTAAGCAATTCACAACTTCTTTCTCAGTACAGTTTAGGAACTAACACTGAAAATGGGTTGGTTTTAGATTTCAAACATTCATCCTATTGAATCAAGGTTCATGGTCATTACCCTTGGCTTATTAATAGCTAATTTCTTGTTCTTTTAAAATATTTTTTTTACAAAAATTGAATTATTAATTTCCAGAAAGCAGTTTTTTAATAAACTGACTACCTCTGATAATATTTCAAACTGTTACATAGTATTTTCATATGTTAATCCAAAATATTTTTTCAAAATATTCCTGCTCTTGTCCTAAAGATGCACATAGGCCTTTTAGATTTTTGTAAGAGCTCTATGTTTCAGCTTCTGATATTACCCTGAGTAGATATTAAGGAATTTTCACTGCTTACAAACTAGTGCAGGATTCAGTTTTAGTATCTGAGAAATCAACATTTTTCATTGAACTTGTTTTAATTCTAAGAGATTTCAAAATAAAATTATTTAAAATGTCAGTGCTCAGCCTTCTGTTGTAGATTTAAATTGCTGAAATTTATTCATTCAGACTGAATGGAAATGTAACTAGGAATTGAAGCTACTACTGAACAACCAAACGCAAATGCTTTTCATATGTAATTAGAATTCATACAATCAAATATTATGAGAAGGCAACGTTTCTTAGATCCTTTTGTTTATCATGTTAAAACTTACAGAAGTTCTATGAGAAATCTCTAAATTTAATCAGATATGTACCATGGAACATTCCTACACCGAAGAAGGAAAGCATTGCTCTTGAATCTTCTTTCTAATCCATCTTTACCATGTTCCATCCAAAAGGCAATACTCCTTATTTATCAGCACTCTGCTTCCCCAGTGAGATAAACAGCATTCTTTAAAAGATATATTGCCAGACTTTACAGTAGAATTCATTTGCTGGAGTGATAAATCTAGAGCTAAACCAGAATACAGTCTCATTTAATCTGAGAACATTGTCACAATTTATGTAATGGCCTGCTCTAAAGGTTAACAAGAAAACATCCTATCTCTTTTTTCAAATGTCAGACAAATATTTTATAGATTTCTCTCCATCCCCTCTTGTAGCCCCTTTAGTTAAATTAGCGCAGCTGTCTGGGATATCAGATTTAAAGCCTTTCAATGTTCCCTTGATCTGAGAACAGATGCCTCAGGAGCATTGCCAGGCAAAAGGTAAAAAGTGGACTAGTGCTGCATGTTTTCTAAGCACATTATAGACACAGAATTGATAGGTGGGTAGGTAAGGATGCACCCTGTCTATTAAGAGACTTTAAAAATCCTGGAAACAAGCTTACAGTGTCCAAAAGCAGATCCAGCTAACATACACTGGGCCAGTGTTGTCCTTTGTGGAAAGGTCTGGTAGAATTTTGGTTGGTTAAAAAAATGTAACAGGACGACTAAAATTTAACATTGTCGTTGAATGGCAGTAAGTATACTTTACAAAATGCAATCTGAGACTCTGGGGAACTCAGCTGAAAATATGACCTCTAAGCACACAGCAAGGAAAAGGTCCTTTCCGTATTCTTGATATTTTACCTTTGCTACCTGTAGAAGTTTAGTAGTATAATTTTCAAAGGAAAGAGTGATCCTTATCCTAATCCTCTAAAGAACAGCTATTGAACTGCAGTTTTTCTAAAGGCCTTCTTCCATATATATATGGACCAGCAATGTTCTTGGTTCTTCTCTAGTCCTTAAAGGGAATGGTTAGGGAGTCATCAGATAAATCCGTTCTGTATCTAATCGTATTATGGAAAATAAGTCAACATAGATGGGACATGTACATATACAAAATAGAGAGTCATATTTTGTATGTTAATAAATCCTATCATGGACAATCCTTGTTTTGCAAACACCTGAAGAAATGGTCTAGTGGAAAGACTGGAATAGCTAAACCGTATAATCAGTCTTTGAACTGACAGAACCATAAAATTTTTGTGTACATCATAGCTGTAGAACAGAAGAATATTTAAATCTTACTGGACATTTCATAGGATCTAAGGTTTATTTAGCACATTGTCCATTGTCGCCTGATCAGAGTGACTCAAGACCAGCAGATTGTCTGTGAATTAAAAAAATGACACAGTGTTTGTGTTTCAGTTTTTATACTGCAATACTTTACATGTCTGAATCATCAGTAATGATGTCATCTTTAAGGATGACAACTGACAAAAGCATTTTATAAATTGTTGTCATAATAGGCACAGAAATGTGTTTTATACAAACATAAGACATTTATGAACACGAGATGGTCATACTTAAGTGATTGTGAAAAGATCAATATCATACAGTCAAAGCAGAGACATAGTGTATCTTAGAGGCGTATGCTAAAGTGCCTAAAAAGCCCTACAGATAAAGCAGTTAGAAGTGTTATCCTATAGTGTTGCTGTTGGCATCTGCCAAAATAAATGGAACCTACTTTACTAGAAATTGTCATCAGTTTCTCATTTGTGCTGTAAAATTAGCAACTCCAGCATTGTTGGGAACAGGGAGGAGAAAACACACAAAAGTTTTGAAGTTTTCTGAGCTTTAAAAATGTTTTTTCAAACACTTGGTGTTTTACTACATTAGCTTAAGCATTGTGAAACATCCCATCCACCCTTGTAATTAAGCTACTGTTTATTTGTTTTTATGGAGTTTAAATTAAAACCATGATTTTTCCTACCTAAAGGGAAGCCAGGGTTGAGCAAACATCAAGAAAATCATAAAAGAGAAACTTCTGTATGATGTTGCTTGTTTTTTCCTATAAAATATAAAGGGTGAAATCCTAGCCTATTGAAGTCATTGGGAGATTTGTAATTGACTTTGAAGGGCCGAGATTTCACCCTTAAGAAACAAGGCTAAATTTTCCAAAAGCAGTCTCTGATTTGGAGTTTCTTGTATGTGCCTACTTGATGCTCTGACTGTGCTAAGCTTTAAAACTCTAGAACTCAGAGTTGCTGATGATCAGCACCTCTAAAATAGGCTCTCACTTGTCTTAATTTGGATGCTTAAATCATCACTGCACCAGGAATTAAAAGCTGCCTTTGGAAATTTTTAGCCTACATCTTTAAAAAGGGTTTCAAAAAAACTTACTGTGCATATCAAAAATGTTGTTATTGTTATTAAAATAAGCTGTGAGGGATAAATTAAGAGCAGAAGTGAAAATTGGCAAGAGATATGATCATGAAAATAGCAGTTTTTCAGTGTTGCCTTGTTTTTTGTAACCCTACTTCATTGGACTCGTTGAAAAAGGGGAAAAGAGCTAGTGGGATACTTCCATCAGACTCCATTAAGAGATAAAAACAGTCTGAAACTACAGAAAACAGAAGTGACACATTTACAACAGTTCCAAAGGAAAGGTGGAGAGAATGGATTTGTTTAAAGGGCATGTTTAAATTTAGATCAGCAGTTTCATACTGTTTAAACAATTTCCTCATCACAAACTGTAGTTTTTTCCCTCCTGAACTCATGTGCTTACCCTGTTACTATCAATCATCAGCAATAGAAACCTATAAGAAGAGTTATATGCAATTGGAAATAAAAAAATTCGTAGACAGTATGGGTTACATGACAGAAGGTGTTACACAAAAGATACAAAATTATCTGTGCTTTGCTGTCTCCAGCAGGTGTTACGAGTTTTTTCTCATCCTTCGTCCTTTGTTGGAACCACAGGGCATGACAGAGGAGAAAAGGGGAGAAATTTCTAAGAAGGAAAAAAAAAGAGAAAGTTCACAGTCCAACTGACTTTTTACTGGTTTTGTCTTAAATGAAGAAATCTAGTGTTATCTCCATATGATGGAATCAGAAGAGGTTCAGGGTTGTTCAAGTATTTTTCTTCCCCTGGAACTCTGTAGTACTTGGGAAACCAAGAAGAAACCGATGTGGTTCCTTGTTATATTGCACTTTATCAAATAACTGCAAAGAAATCTGAAACGCCCATGAGGATGCAGCACACTTTATCCAAAACCCAGGATTTCTGCTACATCAAAAAGGCAAAAGCCACACTAGGACAGGTCACCTACCAGGCCAGGATAGTAATAGGGCAACAGATCCTGCATCCTGCATCCATGGGAAAACAAAGATTGATACGGTTATCATAACATTTGACTCCTTCCCAATAACCTTATACAGTTAAGGTGTAAGTGCAGGTCCAGAGCAAAGCTTAAACTCCTATGTTCAGCAGTTTAACAGATTGAACTGCTAACTCTGCCACCTGACCTTTACCCCAACACCTATTCTACACCTCAAATGCAAAGAAAGGGTGTTTCTGGCAAACAAAATTATATTATTTGATGGCATGTCAGAGACAGAACTTTTATAGGAGCCAAAATACACATATTGAGGACAGCCTGACTCAGTGGGTGATTCTTCTTCTAATGTATGAGCCTAGTGGATCAGAAGTATTGTTCTGGGGAAAAAAAGAAAAGAAAAAAAAACCAACAACCCAAAACACCCAAGCTGACATCTCCTTTCTTTTCTTAGACATACTGTAGTAAGTAATTAGTTTCAAAAATACGTCAGTTATGATGTTTACTGTTCAGAACATCTTTGCTTAATGGAACATCATCCTCTTGGATATAATTTCCCACCTCTTACACTATAATAGTTCTGAGCTCCAAAAGGCAAGATTTTATGGTCAATACAAGTGAGGTCTTGATCAGAATGAAAATGCATATACATACAATTTTTTTCCCTGAATTAAAAGTTTTCCAGATCTTGTGCCTTTCTTAAAAAAGGTCAGCCCAAGAAATAGCTGAGGTTTAAAAGTTTCAACATGACATGGAAATAGTTGACACTGTACTGCAATGTACAGTCTTGTTCCAGACAAAACCAGATACATGATTTGAAAATTGCCTGATGAGCACTCTTAGGATTGAGGTTCTCTTTTTTTTTTATTAGCTTGTTCAGGACTTTATTCTGTTTCCAATTCATTTTACGCAGTCTTAGATACACTTGTGCAAAATGAAATTAAATTGGGAGATAATAAACCAGTGTGTTTTCAGCAAGCTTTGTAAGCAAAGGAACCAAATAATATTAAGTCAAAACTAATTCATCACTAAGATGTATTTCAGTAACATATAAACTATGAACATTCTTACTACTAAAAGGTTTTATTGAGTAATATTCATTTTTACACAATACAACTAGGAAAAACAGTTTGAAATTTCCTTATCTTAAAAATCTTTCATATCTGCTGTGTACAACTGCCATTTCTAAAAGTAAATTCTGACTTATTTCCCCCTGAAAATAGATACAATTTTTTAAAAAGAGGAAGAACATTCCAACAAGAACTAGCAATAATGAATATTGAAAAATGTTTTCTAACGTGTGTAATACAAGATACAGACCTTCTATATAATATGAAAATCTGTAAAGGCCATAATATGTACAGTCAAATGCATGCAGATAGCACATGATCTTATGCTTAAGAGAAGTGCTATGTAGGATCATTAAAAATGTCTGTAAATGGAAACTTAACCAAATTGGACCTAACCACATTACACACACTGATATATTGTTGTGTGAAAGACCAAAACTTCTACAATAAATCCTCTATATTACTGGAAACCCATGGTGAAAATGAAGTTAGAGTAAGTATACAAAAATACACAAGTAACAAAATACTATGCATATATCTATCAAAAGGATTAAAGGCAAAAATGTTCTTTTATAGTTGAGGAATTTTTACTAACTAAAAATATGAGCTTACAAGGCAACTCTCAAAAGAAAATCTTGTATTTACCTACATATGATCTATATTCTGATTGTTGTACATGTATTATTGTATGTCTACATTTTATTATCGAATTTTCAAAAGAGCAAAAAGGAAAAAAGGAGAGATACTCAAATCACACTGACTTTCCTCTTTAATCCTTTGAAAACCCAAAGGAAAATGTGCAGTCTGCTACCCTCATTAGCCTGCTAATTAGTCTTGCTGAAGACAGACAGGAATGCGAAGTTGTACTGGTTTTCCATAAAGGTATGAGAAGATGACATATTTGTGACTACTTTCACATCAACAGAAAGTGTTTTTCCACCTCAGTTATCACACTGATTCGCAAAACAAGAAAGTGCATCAGCAGTTCGTGTCCCAGAAGAGACATGTTGTTACAGTTGAATTTTTTTAACAGTTTCATCCTAAAATCTGAACAACTGGACCAAATTCTGGTGTCCATTATACTGGAATATTTAATCAAGGAAAATATTTCATTCAATAAGGCATTCTCAAACAGATCATAGAGCATGCAAAAATCTCTGCTTTACTAAATAATATATACTCACACCTTGAATCTTAAGGACAACTATGATGATTTTGAGGAATAATAACATTCCCAAATGGATAAACAACGTGGCACTAAGATTTGTATCAACATTGTGCAAGAGTGTAGGAAATCACAATTATGGTTTTTTCTGTAGCTGGAGTGGTCTGGAGATGGAAAATTAGTTGTTTTGGAGGCAGACTGCGGACAGAGTTTCACCAATATCTTATTCTCATATTTATGAAAACATAGGTAGATGGATATTCTCCTGAGGCCACTACATATTTCATTAATCACATATGTAATTGCATTATTAAAAAATAAAATAAAATTATTCACTATGTCAAGAATCATTAAATGTAAAGATAGCATTTTTTTTCCTTTGATCTTCCTTTTCAACATTAGGGTTTAAATTCATGTTCTTGTAGCATTGGTAAAATAAACAATACTTAAATCAAGATTAAAAGGGTGCTATTAAGAGGTATTCTTACTGTGGGCATGCTATGTAAATCTATTTATGTCTGTTAATCAAAATGCAAGGACTATGTTCATAGTTATAATTATGTAGGAATAGTGGTGCCCCACATACTTTTAAGGGCAAAATTTCACTACATTTAAGAAAACAGGTCTCTTTTTTTTTTTTTTTTTTTTGTGCAGTGTGGTCAAAAAGCATTCTACAATTAAATAATAGTAAAGTTATTAGACAGATATTCTGAACAGCATAGGAGTGTGTATATTTGCTTTGAAAGCCAGCTGTTCTAATTAAACATTGTATTCTAATCTGTCAGTAAATTTCCACTCTAGACTTTATTTCACAACTCAAATTTTTTTCTTAGACAAGATATTTACTTAAGCACATCTGTATATTCTATGATTTGATCTAAAAGCAGCCACAGTGATGTGTTACAATAGCTGTGACAATGTGGCACATTAGCCATTTGTGCTTTGCTCATAGGCGATATTGCTGGAGCTTGGCAGCATTCTTCATTCTTCCAGGAAAGACACGGCTGTGATATTTGTGAGTGAAACTGAAGTAGTATTTTAACTGTTATGATTATTTTTCCCTTTTCAGTGATTGTGCCACTACTTTGTTGTAAGAATACAAAGACTAGCAGAAATCGTAAAAACAGATACAGAACTAGTAAAAGGCCACTCACGGAATCACGGAATTTCAGAGCTGGAAGGGACCTCCAGAGATCATCTAGTTCAACTCCCCTGCCAGAGCAGGATTGCCCAGAGCACATTACTCAGGGCTGCATCCAGACGGGTCTTGAAAGTCTCCAGAGAAGGGGACTCCACACCCTCCCTGGGCAGCCTGTCCCAGTGCTCTGTCACACTCACCATAAAGAAGTTTTTCCGTGTATTTGAACGGAATTTCCTGTGTTCCAGCTTGTGCCCATTGCCCCTCATCCTGACACTGAGAACCATTGAGAAGAGCCT
This sequence comes from Rhinoptilus africanus, assembly GCA_013400135.1. Lineage (NCBI taxonomy): Eukaryota > Metazoa > Chordata > Aves > Charadriiformes > Glareolidae > Rhinoptilus > Rhinoptilus africanus. The sequence goes on from VXBO01012556.1 coordinate 137,504, forward strand.
GGCTCCATCCTCCTTCAACCCACCCTTTAGGTACTTGTAAACATTAACAAGGTCTCCCCTCAGCCTTCTCTTCTCCAGACTAAAGAGTCCCAGCTCTTTCAGCCTTTCCTCGTAAGGGAGATGCTCCAATCCCTTAATCATCTTAGTCGCCCTTTGCTGGACTCGCTCCAGCAGTTCCCTGTCCCTCTTGAATTGGGAATCCCAGAACTGGACACAATATTCCAGCTGTGGCCTCACTCATTTCAAAAAAAACCCAAATCAACAGACAAATAAAAGTAATAGGATTCAGCGTGCCCTTTTACCCTTTAATTTTCCCCGTGACATGATATCTCATGAATCATCTTTCTAAGGGACACTGCTGATGTCAGACAAGAACGTTCAGTCACTTTTTTTTTAAGGGGGGGGGGGGAACAAAAAAACATCACGTATTTCATCTATAAATTTGGAAAGTACTGCAGAGCTGATCCAAACAAAGCAATAAAGAGATACAACAAGCCATCACTCCAAATACAGGCTTTATAGCCAAAAAGGACCAAAGGAAAAGTGGTGCCTTGGTATTCTAATTTCCCTTGGAGGTCTTTTTCTCTCCTTTTTCATATACGCTATGAGATGATTATGCTAGTAGTTGAATTTTATTAGAAATGTTTTATAGGTAATGGGTGAACAAAAGAGAAAAGCAATTAAACAGAGGCCTAACTTGGATATTATTAAAACATTTGCCTAATGTTTAGGCATGTAAGCAGCTCTATCAATATTTACTCAGGTACCTCTTTGAATAACGTGAATAACTGGGATAGAGAAGTCAGGCACTGAAGACTCAGGGAGAGAAGGGCTGAACTTCCATCGCTGTGTGATGGGAGCACACTTGTCAATATTATAATGTTCCGTTCAGACCTCAGACAAAGTCTGAGACATTACAGACAGTACAAATAGTGAGCGATGGTACCTGTTTTGTAAGTTTTGCACTCTATATTACTGAAAGAAGGGAGGTAGAGATTGCACAGCTGTTAGTAACAATAACACACCAAGAATAGAAATTGGCTTTGTGAGCACCCGATTAATGCCATTTTGACTCTCTCACTTTGCTCTTGTTAAGCTGCTACAGTCTAGATGCTGCAAACTTATTTTCATGTAGTAATACCATTGAACACCAAATATAAGACTCTGGACGTTAATGAAAAATGTCTACTAATACCATTTAGCCCTTATGTCAGGTTCCACATTTTCATATAAACTTTAGTTCTATAAAAAACCAGCAACCTGAGTATTAAATGAAAGAAGTACTCTGTGTACTCCTTCACTAATCATCTGCCTGTTCAGAGCAATTAACAATCAGTACTGATGCTTGTTGAAGATGAAAATAAAACTACTAAATGTATATTGCTCTCCTCTGAGTTCTTTCTTTTCTTGTATTTTAAAATTCAAGTTTTTGTACCTGTTTCCTGGCATGGAGCACATAGGACATCAGTATTTTTAGACTAAGTCAGCATTACAAGAAATTCTTTCAAGGATTTTTAAATCCAAAAGGAAGAAATATTTGAAAAGTTTTAGGCCTAGGAGAGTCCTTCTACATAATTCATTACTAAATGTAGAACAGGTCCAGAGATATACTAAAACTGACACTAAAACTCAATTAGTGGAGATACAGCTTTTTTTTTGTGAAAAGAATCTTCAGGTGACCTTTCTTTGTGTCCAGAGTTCCCTGGGGTCCTAACAATGTGGATGCACATTATTTACCTGGTAGTGAATGAGTGCTAGAAGCACTTAACTGTATGTGTGCAAAAAATTAGCTCAGACAAATAATTCTCAAGATAAATGAGGTTAAACCCACCTATTAGCCCAGCAGATTAAACAGACATGAAAAAAAGCTCAATTTTCATTCTGCTCCTTTCACTCTTTTAAGGATGATTGGAACAACACAGTTTTCTCTTTCCAGGAAAGTTATTCATTTCTTCTTCAGCAGCCATCTCTCTGACCTTTCAGGTATATTCCTGGCTTTCTGACAAAGACTCCAAGGAAAACAAGGTTTCGCTTCCTATGCATCAAGTTTGCATCTTTTTCATTCTCTCATTTTTTCCTTTCCTAGACTTTTCTCTTCACTTTCATGTGTATGTAAGAGCTTCACAGAATTACCATGGGTATGATGCTCTCTCTTTTCCATCTGCTGAACCAGCTGCCTTATTCTTCCTTCCTCCTCATTCTGTTGTTTCTTCTTTGTCACCATCCCTGACTTGTTTTGCCTCCTTACTGTATTAATTCCTTTTACTTTTCACTTACTTTCCAGACCAAGTAAATTAAGTGACTTTGCAGAAGAAAATAGCTACATATTCCAGTGAACTGGAGAGGAACATACAACTTCCTGAAGACCATCCAGCAGATCAATAGAAAAATTAAGGCCCATACTTGAACCAGTGTGTTAAATTGGCCTGAGATTGGTATGACCTATTTTCAACAAAGATGGATAACCGTACTAAAGGACAGAGGAAGAGCTTTCAACCACTGACCTGTTGACTTGCTGGTGGCATTATTCTGTAAAAAGATCCTGGTTCAAGGTCTGTTTTAAAATTTGCAAATTGCTGTTCTCTAACTAATTTAGGAGTCTCAAGCTTATCATTACTTGTAAATTTACAGCTGTTCCATCCATCATCAACTTGCTAATAGGCAGTTGTGCAATTCTCAGGAGCCTGCCACAAGAAATAAGAGCAGTAGGTAGCTGCTACAGCTGGAATCCCATTCCACCTCAGGAGCTTCTTAACAACATTCTCAGATGTGTAAATGATCCATTAGGAACCCGAGAGAATTGCTACAAGCATAAAAAGCTACCATCACGGAATGAGATGAACCTTTCACGTTGTGATGAGGAACTGCTGAAACAGAGAATCCCTGTACACCAAATCAGTAGTGCACAGGAGAAGAGAAGGAAATTTGCAAACAGATAATTTTGAAAAGTCACTGAAATTTGATGAAGGTCTGTTCTCTTGCATCAGAAGTTTGGTGGGATCTGTCTTATCTCTATCTTTTCTTCTAAATCTTAGAGTGCTTTAACATCTCCGTTGTCGCTTTTATTGCAGAATAACCATTCAATCCAGCACATGAGCCATGGTAGCTTCCCTCTGACTTTCTTTTTCTGGCCTGGCTCAAAGCCTATTTGATCTTCCTGTTGCCCTTAATGCATTTAGTCATTTCCCTTCTTCTTGGCAGCCAGTTTCTCCCTGGACCCCAGGCTTGTTCTTCACTGCTCATTTCTCTAACTGCTCCGTCAGCAGCCTCACTGGCAGCTCAGTTTCTGCATTATCAGCCATCACATCAGGACTGCCCCTTTTCTATGTTTACTTCCTTATTTGTTTATATGAATTTTTGTCTGCCATACCTAGACTATCTACTTAGAATTTATACTTCTATGCTCCAGAGTTTTGAGAGTTATGATCTCACTCATACTGTTCTCATCTAGAACATGCCATCTAGAGTAACTTGTCTGTTAAGTCCAATATAATTACGGCAAGTTGTCTACAAAACTTCTTTTAATAATCACAGCTAACCATATTCTTGTATTGCTTGACCCCCAAATAATTGTAGTTTAAAATAATTTAAGGCCTTATTCTAAATTCACCATCATCCAGGCTGGAGCAAATTCAGCCCTTTTTTTCTCCACAGAACTCTAACTCTAGCCCTTTCTCTTCCTATCATCTATATGCAGATGCAGATCTTTTAGGTTTAATAAACCGCCCCAAAGTTTCTGCAGTAACCATTTCCTCTGATGATGCATCCAGTATATCATTCCAATATCTCTTCCTACTTTGCAGTCCATATATTACATAGCCATTGCCAGACTCTCTTTCAAAGTGAATGTTCCTTATTGATTTCTTATCAGTCTTTGTATTTTTTCATCCCTATTCACTGTCCCCATGCTCGTTCCTCGAGTTCATAGACATATTGTTGGCAAACCAGACTAACTGCCTGGTTTCATTAAAATTCTCACCTACAAAGGAAAAAAAAAAAAAAAGAAATGAAAGCAAACAAAAAAATAGTAAAGGAAGAAAGAATACAAGAAATTGTGAAATAAAAAAGAGAAAAATCGAGGACCATTTTAATAAGTTCTTCTGCTGGATAATTGTATGATCTCATTGTCATGCTTTCCTCTCCCCTCGTGAGTTTCTGGCTTGTGACAGAGTGAGTGTAAATGACATATTCTTTGAATAATTTTTGTGGCAAACCTAGCAAATTCCTGGCCACAGAATGAATAACAACAATAAAGGCAACTTTTATCATTAAAAGACAAAATTCCTTCTAGAGACTCAAGTGAAAGTTCTGAATAACTTGGTAGAATTGTTGGCTGAGGTGACACCTCTGCTACGTAGTGGGGATCCCTTCACGGATCCATCTTAAACAGTCATAAATTCTTAAGGACAATCACTACAGGGAGAAGAAGAAAAAACAAAAAAGAAAAATAAAAAAAAACCCTACTCTCTTTTGAAAAGACACAGACGTAGTCAGATCATATCACTTGATCTTGTCTGGTTGTTATTCTGGATGGCTGCAATACCCAAGACTGCACTTTCACTTCCTAAACATTCTTCCAGGGGCAGAATGCTGTTGATGACTCAACATCACCTTCAGAAACTACAGCATTGTTCTCTGAGGAGTTCAGTTCCTGTTCTTTTTCTTTTGGTTAGAAATTTGTAATGTGATTTTATTTTCTATGTCTAACAGATCCAACAGAAATATGGCAAATACTGTGTTTCAAGGATGAAGGGTAAACATCTCTAATAAAATTAGACATTTCTGCTACTTAGGCTGTTAAAAGTACCATTGTTTTACATGCCTTCATTTGTTTTTTTTGCTTTTATTTTTTCTTTGCCATGTACATAAATTACAGAGGCTGCTTTGCAACTGAGTAAGAGTACAAGGTGTTAAAATATTCAAATGTGATTGATTTGCCTAAATGTTGGTGACTGCATCTCAGCTAGTTATCAAGCCCCCTGTGACAGTCAGTGGAAAGAAGCAGTCATGTCAGAGTCACTATTCATTTCATCATAAATCGGATATCTAAAACAAGATCAGAGAAATGTGCCCATTTTCCTGTATTTATAAAAGAAGCTTGGAGCGATTATTTCTGATGTAGATAGCAACAACTATACAGGTATAAATAACTGTCGCTTCCTCCAAGACTTTATTTTTTGAATAAAGAGCTTTCAAGAAACCCAAATGATTGATCAAGCGAAAGAAGGCCAGACATGGCTTAAATTCTCTTTGCCCCAAATTCAGTTCGTCATTATGACAGAAAATGTAACCAGCCTGTGCAGGAGTGGCCAAAAGCAACTAACAATCAGCCATAGGACAATCTCTGCTGAATCAGAGGAGTGAGGTAGAGCTAGTTGTTCCTGTTTTCCTTTACTTTAACAAAAACTACCTTTCTGCTTCACAAGCTGGTATCTCAGCTGTTAGAAATACATGCTATCCAGGAAGGAGGATGTTTCTTTCTCTTCTCTTGTCTGTAAATAATTGCCAAAGATGAATTCCCAATAGACATGTAAGTATGAATCATAAGTGATTCTGTCATTCGCTGATGAGTTGAACTCTGTATGTTCACTTAAACCCCAGGTTATCTCTGAGACTGAAAAATAAAAACAAAAAAATAAAAATAATCACTTGTAGAAGAAGACAGAACACATTCTTGTGGTAGGTCTTACTGGAATGATGTCCTGGCTGCTTAGAAGGCCAGTATTGGCTGGATAAGGCAGATTGGCTGGATTCTTCATCTACATCCATGAAAAGATCACCTATTGCAGACTCCAAAAGCTGCAAACTACCAAAAAATAACTGCTAAAAGTGATTTGCCACTGCACATGCTTAAATCCCTTAGCTTTAAATCCATAAAGTATCTATATGTTCTGATTTTCTTTCCATCTCTACATTCACCTTGACATCACATATATTGTTGATTTAACGTAGACTTAGTTTGAGTGGAACATGCAGTATATCATGGTACTGCTCTGAAACTTGCTAAATAAAGCGTGTCTGTTGCACAGAGATAGGGGATTATTAAAAGAATTTGAAAGGAACTTCTTTGCTATCTTTTATTTCATTCAGCTTACTAGAGTAGTGGGGTTAATGATGTCTTCCTGGAATGGGGAACAGATGGAGATAGACTGCCCATGCCATGCCAGCTGGCCAAAAATAAAATAAAATAGGAGGTTCAATTGTAAAAGTAAAAGTAAGCAGCCTAATTTGTCTCCTCTGGTTAAAGAAAGATACTGAACATTACCCATCTACAGGAAGTAGAGGTGAAAGGGGAATGTGAATCTTATATACATAATAGTGCATTACAGCACACCCAGTGTGATGGTTGTGCTAAAAAAAAAATAAAAATAAATGTCTAAACTTTGCTAAGAAATGCTTCTAAAGAGATCTTGTATTCAATATTTCTTAATTTATTTCCTGTTTCATTTGCTGTAAACTTGAAACATTTTCAACTCTATCTCTTATATGTCTGTGTTTCATTCCATTGTCATAGTTTCATCAGTATTTGCCGGTTTGAATCCCTGCTCCCAACATAGTTAAACTATTTGCAAATAAGAATTAAAAAAAAAAAGATTGTTGTTTTTTTTTTTAATGAAGGTGAATTAAGAGCTGGGAAGGGAGAAAGAGATAAGAGACCTTTAACCTCAAATCAAATTCAAATTAACCTCTAGTCCACCTTTACCAAAAGCAACTAGCTTCACAAATGAGTCCCTCACTTAATGATGGGAGTGTAAGAAAGCTAATCAATCCCATCAACGCAATGGAAAACTGAAGAGGATTTTGAGTGAGAAATCGATGACAAATATCATGTAACACAAAAGTGAAGGTTTTACATTAATTTACCTTTGATTTTAAGGACCTTGCTGTTCAGAATGCAGAGGCATAGATACTTATGACTGTTTTTCATTTTAATGTCTATCTACCAATTTTCCCCATGTTACAGAAACCGTCATTTTAGAAGGTTGTGCTTCTGAAAAGTAACTCAAATAAGTGCCTAAATATGAATCTAGGAATCTAGTTCTAGCCATCTGGTTTTGAAAATGTTGGTTCAAAAGTTTCACACTTGTTGATTGGTGTCTAACTCAGAGGGAGATTTATTTGTCAACACAACACACATTCTCTGAACTTCCTGTACAGTTTTCAAACAAAAAAACATGTTTTCAAAATTATCTTTGTAATTGGGCATGTAATTTCCATTAAAATGAATAGGAGTGGCGTGTCCAAACCATGGGGCATAGAGCCGCAAGGCACTTACTTCCTTGATCATCAAGCCCAGAGCTTTTTTATTACAGACAACAATATCATACAGTTCTTTCCATCAACATATTAAAAATAGGCACGTTTCATGCCACCACAATCTTATTAAAGTTATCATAAAATCTCACTGTGCTGGCAGTTCAAAACCTTCTTTTGATGTCTGGCCTAACCATTTCATATTTACCTATTCTCTGTTTTGTCCGTCTATCTTTACAGCCCGTTTCTGCTCTCCTGATGTGCTTAAATAAGAGCATCTATTTAGACATATTTAGATCCATTTTTGGACACATTTTAAAAAAGTGGATTCAAAACACTGGCTTTAGGGGACTGAATTCTGGGTTGGAAACACCGTGACTACGGCAGCTGAGAGCATCAGACGTTTTCCAGGAAAACTTGCCTTTCAAAAAAAATGTTTCCATTGTTTTGATCAAAAACCCTTTTGATCTCGTCTCTAACAGCAGTGTCTTATATTAGGACTATATTATCCTATTAGGTTAGCCATCACCTATATTACTAGTGATTCTGCAGATTAGCAACCTCTGTTTCATTGTTTGGGGTGATTATGAGGCCTAATATTGTATTCCTAAATAGAACAAGAAAACTTGATTTTTGAAAACACTAATTTCACTCAAGTCATAATCACTCACACTTGTGATCATCCACCTTGAAATACTTAATTCTTTATGTGAGTATGCAAGAGGGAGAAGGGGAGCTGGAGAAATTCGGAATTATATGGCACATTTTGTATACTTTTTGAAAAACAGATGACTTCATGGATTTATAACACCATTATGATTGCTGTAAGATGATTTATTTAGTAATTCTGATTACCTTAAGAAATGAGGCTTTTGCAATCATGTAATCTATTAAATTGTCTCTCTGGAAAGTATTGAACACCATCCAATTCCAACTACATTGCCTAATTTCAATCTTGAAAAAGGGTGGGAAGATTAAAAAAATACTTACATTTCTGGAAGTTTTGTGAAAATTTGGAGCACATTAGAAAAGAGAAGGAGAGACTCGCTGTGAAGGAAAAGCAGATAAAAGTTAGCTGTTACCCAACCCCTTTGGAAGTAGCTGCATGCCCAGTCATGCAGAGTATCATCTAGCTGGACTGATCGAACATGCATGCCTTTAGGTCAGGACTAACTCCTCTATGTATGTGAGTCTAGAAGAGTCTATGTTAGGTGTGGACTCTCTACGTGTGCCTCTTGGCTGATTGGGGGGTTCATATTCCGTATGAATGGAATCATTCCTATCTTGGAGTAGGATGTGAATCCATAAGAGATAATTCACTACAGAGGACAAAATAAATGTCCCAATATTTCAGGACATTACCAACTTTGAATTACTCAACATCATAGATAGATTCTTCAGGTTATAAATAGCAGCTGAGGAACCTAAATTACCTCCAGAATTTTTCACATGGAGGCTTTTTAAAATTAAGCTCAAGTTTTCCACTTTCAAGTGTTTTCACAGTCATTTAATTAGATGAAAGATTCTTTATATGTAGATGTTGAACTATCACTGATGGTCCCAGAAGACTTGCTTCCTTATGGGCTTCTTAGAGGCTAGAACTCTGTAAATAGCTAAGAAAAAGTAACACTATTTCCTAATGATTTGTTTTCAAATAAGAAATCCTGGAGGGATTTTTGCAAATATGGAATGGAAAGAGAGAAAATCTGCACTGTAATGACAGTGGCAGTAGCTACTATATCTTATTCTCTCAAGACATGTTTCATATTATGATGAAGACTGAAAACTGAAGGTTTAAATCGTTGCCAGAAATCTTTTAGGAAGATGTTAACTGCTTAGAGGAATTAAACACCTACTGCCAGTTTACCTTTTGGAAAATATAAGAACATTGGAAAGCATAACTCCACCACTCCACTGCCCAGCTTCCAGTGATCCCAGATTTTGAAGTTTCATGTTCTACAGTAACGGGTAATTTCCCAGCGATATCTATCAGACCTGTATCTGGTTCCAAAAAAGATCCTCATGATATAAGGATAACTAAGCTTAGCTATTTTGAATTTGGTTCACATTATAAGTATTGGACATTTTTTAAATTTGCCCTTTCACATCATTATGTAGCATGAAGAAAAGCAAATTACACTGTATTGGCCTGAGTTATCATTCAGATAAAAACACTAAGGAAATTCACCGGAAACATTTTTGTGTGTGGTTACATCATTGACGTCAATTCAGAAGTTCTGTGTATCTCAAGAACAGATGTCAGTTTTCAAGTGTTTTGTATTATAAATAAATTGGCCTTTGGCCTGAGTAATGAGATAGCTGTACTTTGGCTGTAAATACAATTACTTACGGCTAAACAACTGCAAATTTCCAACTCTGAGTCGTGTTGACTTACAGAAATGCATGAAAAAAAAGAAAGGAAAGGAAAAAAAGGTAGAGACAAATAATGTTGTTCTGAATGTACAAAGTGTATTACTGAGAATTGGAGCAAATAAGTTTGAAAAATTCTTTTTAATCAACATAGCATGAAGTATGAATGAAGTTATGCTGACATACAGTGAATGAAATCTTAGTGATTTCTCATTTTACTTCACATTTTTTAGTTCTTTGGAGTCTGATCAGTAAGCTAAGAAAAAATAATGAACACCAAACCGAACAAAACTCCAAAACTTCAAACCTGAAATTAAGTGATCCAGTTTATAAATATTGTTCTCTGACAGAAATCCCTGTTTGTTTTGAGAGCTGAGGCAGTGTTGGTTTGCTGTCACTTATCAGGTGAGTTCTCCTTTTTCACAGATTTTAAAGGAGTATTTAGTTGACATAGAAAGCTGCCACAACAGAAGGAGTGTGACCAGTTCAGTCAAGGGCTCAGGATCAGGACCACAAAGTCTCACTGAAATGTGTCAGTCCGGTCTTCTAGACTTGCAAGGCAAAGTTTAGGTTAAAGTGAGGGGCGAAGTCCAAAACTGATGTAAAGAAAGCCACCACTTATTGCATGCCCAAACCCGAGTAGGATCAAAATTGGCCTAACTCCATGCCTGCCATCTCAAAATCAAATGATACTGAAAAATTATTGCCATCAAATTATTGTAGGGTGTGACACTAACACCTCGATACCAACTGGCAGTCTTTCAAAATGGACCTGTGTAGTCCTTTCTTTTATTTCTGTCTTGAAACCTTATAGGGTACACTGTCTGTTCTTAGACTTGATGATGCTGATGACAAAACTGCCTCCTTAGTTAATTTTCCTTACATTCATTATACCAGTTCTGAAGATTTGTATGGATGGAAACAAAACAGAGTGAGTGAATTTGCACCCTCCTGCTGAGATATTGCTTTTCCACAGTAGACTTGGCTTTTGCAAAAAGTTTACCCTGGAAGATGATGAATCTGTTGGCTTTGGGTGCTTTGATGTGCTTGATGTCCTCCTTTTTTCTTTCCTCAGTGACTTCACAAGGGACTATCAGGGAAAGGAATTAAATGTCTGCTGAGAAAAGACATTATTCTTAAAACAATTACCTATCTAGAGGAAATACTTAGTAAAACTCCTATAAAAATGCTTTTCTTTGAAAATTGCTGTTTCAAGAAGATATGTCCATGGACCTATCCTTCACTATTTTCTTTTTTCTGTTTTGTTTGATATTGAAAATTCAAAGCAAAAGACTGAAAAACTGAAAACAGATAAATCAAAACATGCAAAATACTCCTTAGGAGTAGGAAAATCTTTGTCCATCTGGCTAAAAAGTAGCATTTTTCAGTTAAATATGTACCATTTTTGAAAAATAATGTATTTTTAGCACTGCTTTCCCACACCCCCCAGCCCCCCTTCAAAAATGCTTTTTAAGACCCGTTCCCAACTATCTCTCTGTTATGGATTTAAGCCAAGGCTGCAGCAGTGGCCATTCAGAAAAGAGAAAGCTGGATCAGCAAATCTGTGTTGGCACAGGATTTGAGAGATTTTCTGTCTCTTTCTTGTCCTGGAGACAATTAGCTTCCCTTTGCTTCAGTTCCACTACTGGAAGAAAATTGGAGAAGAGATTGCTGAACTCAAGTAGATATTGATAGGACTGATAGCTTGAGGATTGCAATAGGCCTACGTAATACTACAATTTGCTAAGATCATCAGATCATTGTTACTGAATATCTCAGTCCAAACTCTAAATCCAAACCCAACATACACTGATGGATATTTACTATGATTAATCTTGGAGGAGTTGGAACTCTTGAAGTGCTTGAGGACCCAGCTTAATTCCAAAGTATCCTGAAGACCTTGCACTACATCCTCATTATGTTCAGTGCCTGAACCACTCAGTTACAAACACTTGATGGAGGCACAGAGACTACACTTAGACCATTCCATGCATAGGCAGAAAGCAGTTTCAAGTAGAATCATAGAGTCATCTACGTTGCAAGGGAGGTTTAAGATGATTGAGTCCAACCAACACTGCCAAAACCATCACTAAACCATGTCTTTAAGCACCACATCTACCCATCTTTGAAATACCTCCAGGGATGGAAACTCAACCACTTCCCTAGGAGGCCTGTTCCAATGTTTGATAACCCTTTCAGTGAAGAAAGTTTTCCTAATATCTACCTAAACATCCCTGGTTACAACTTGAGGCTCTTTCCTCTTGTCCTATTGCTTGTTACCTGGCAGAAGAGACCAACCCGCACCTCTCTACAACCTCCTTTCAGGCAATTGTAGAGTGGGATAAGGTCTCCCCTCAGCCTCCTTTTCTCCAGCTCCTTCAACTGTTCCTCGTAAGACTTGTGCTCTAGACCCCTCACCAGCTTTGTTGACCTTCTCTGGACACTCTCCAGCTTCTCATTGTCTTTTTTGTAGTGAGGGGCCCAAAACTGAACAGAGTATTTGAGGTGTGGCCTCACGAACGCTGAGTACAGGGGGACAGTCTTTTCCCTCGTCCTGCTGGCAACACTATTTCTGACACAAGCCAAAATGCTGTTAGTTGCCTTGGCCACCTGGGCACACTGCTGGCTCATATTGAGCTGGCAGTTGACCAACATCCCCAGGTCTTTTTCCACCAGGCAACTTTCCAGCCACTCTTCCCCAAGCCTGTAGTGCTGCATGGGGTTGTTCATACAAGCAAATTCAGCTTGAGCAAATTCAGGCTCTGTATAAAAGAGAAGCCACCCTAGTGTAAATCTGATTGTGAAAGGTACTAAAGAAATGGAGTGTAAGGTTTTGTTGCCTGAACAAGTGTTACACAATTTTAGCTTGCCAAGGTTTGAGTGTCTCTGTGTCATGCTCCATCACACAGTGTGAACTTCCCTGCACTCTGTATATGCTTTATCCATGAGGTCCCCTTCACATAGAACAGACAGATTTATGAACTAAGAGGCATTTTTCAGCAGCTCCAGTAGTGGTATTCTTTATAACTGAATTGATAGAAAATGAAAAAGGGAAAGTTCAGTATTCTTCTGTGTTGCTTGTAAGTTTTTGTTTGCTTTTGGAAACTCTGCAGCCTATTATTAGCCTATTATTATTTATTCATAGCCTCTTATTAGAAGTTCTAGGAAAACTGAAGGGTAAAAAAGCATTAGAGAGCTATAAGCTTAGAGTGCCATCTGAACATCACTTCAGTAGAAATGTTATCTTATTTATATAGAGAAGAAATTAATAATGACAATGCATAATATATATTAACCCTTGGAAAATCCCTTTGCAGAGTATGTGGAACTGACATTGATTAAAGCAGAAATCCCACATGTGTTTTTGTCCTGTTCTAAATTATTCAGGTCCTGGCAAGACATAGCTTCATGCACATCCAAAAATAAATAAATCTTTGACAAACCAATTCGGTTTTGAATGCTGTATTTTGAAGAAGGAAAAAAGAAATTGTATGTCCGTGCACAAAAATTAGGAAAATTAATTTATAGTTAGTTGGGAGAAGATTTGTTCCTTTCTGGAAAACAGAAGGATTTGCCTTGTTATCTTAATGAATTCCAAACCTTTGGAAACATCATAACCACAGAGGGCTATGCTTTCTTTTCTTTTCTTTTCTTTTCTTTTCTTTTCTTTTCTTTTCTTTTCTTTTCTTTTCTTTTCTTTTCTTTTCTTTTCTTTTCTTTTCTTTTCTTTTCTTTTCTTTTCTTTTCTTTTCTTTTCTTTTCTTTTCTTTTCTTTTCTTTTTTTCTGCTTTACCTTTCCTGCCTAGACTACCTTTATAGAATTCAATAACTCATATTTTTAAGCATCAACTCATTTCCATTGAGGCAGGGTAAAGATCCTTAGGACAAACACTAGATAAACCTAAAGCTATTTCACATAAAGCTGGACTAAATGTTACACTTTTTAAATTATAAAACTGCACAAACGCTGATCTACACTTCCCCAATAGCTCTTCTCTCACCCTCTTCTGAACAATGCATGCCTTTGCTTTTTCTCATTATTTAAACCCTGCATCATTCTCATTACTCACTTCTTCAAGGTGGTTTTTTGTTTTTTTTTTTTTTTTAAAGTATAGTTTTGCATTACAAATTACTGTAATCAGTGCAACACTTCATAGCTTCAAATAGTATTATGATTCCGCCTAATAGAAGAAAATCATCTGCCCTGGCCAACCTCCAGAGGGGTCAGGCAGAGGGTAGCACTACAATTGTGTGATGAATGAATGGTTTACGTGTGGGGAATGGACATGAAATGATGAGGTGTTTTGCCAAAGATCCCGCAGGATATCTGTGGCTGAACCAGACGTACTGCTTGGGATTAGTCTGACCACACAGGGAAGCCTTCAATGTGAAAGTGTATACCCAGCCCTTACAGTGAGCAGACAGAAGTAGGCATTGGTAAGGTGAATATCATTTCATCCTAAAAGCAAACATTTCAACACGAGGTAGAAAATGTCTAAAACCACTTCTTTGATCCATCATAGACATAAAGCCAAGCATTAAGCTCAACAGCAGACATTAGAATATAGACACAAAAAGTTAGGTGAGACGGATCTCACCTGATGCTTTTATATTACAAGACTGCTCCACTTTTCTTTGGCACTTCATTGAAAGAAAAAATAAAATTATTCCCATTTTAAAGGTGACAAGAAAAGAAAAGGAAAAAAAAAGCCAAGAAAAGAAAAAAAATATGGGTGCTACTTTAACTTTACATAAAAGCAAAGTATTTGAATGAGAACCAGTACCCTGACTGAGCAGTGAAAAGGCAGAATTAGAACCTCAGAAATGAGTCAAATCACATATATGGCATTGGGACCTTTTCCAGAAAGTAGGCATCTCTTCTTTTATATATGAAATCAGCAAGGGCCACTCTGTTCTTGGAGTATCTTGAAGGTTAGAAAGAGACCGCTACAATGTTGGAGCCTCAGTCTTCTACTCAAGGCTCAGTCTCTCTCAGATGCCATTTCCTTGCACTTTTATTGGAAAGTGAGTGTTATATTTGTAATGGCATCAGTCTTCATTCATGTTCCAAATATTTTGCAGGTATTCAGAGATCTCTTGCATAAAATCTCTGCAGTAGTATAATGTCTGCCTTTTAACAGCAAGTCCCTTCAAGGAAAAAAAGAAGACTCAAATCCTCCAAAATGTCTACCATCTCCGTTAGCCTTAGCCCTCCCTGGCTCCACAGTTCCCTGCTAACAACACTATCTCATTCTGCCTCATAAAGCTGCCATTTATTTTTGCTATTTTCCGTCTCTTTTTTATTGTGTCTCCAAAGCTTCAGGTAAAGTTGACATCTTTGGACTGCAGGCTGTTGAGGACATGGCATCTAATTAAAGCGTTATATTACACAAGCCGTGACATTCCAGAATACTGATTCCAGACTACAGAGCAGACGTGTTATTACCTGTAACATCTTCTTCTTTTTTTTTTTTTTTTTGAAACATGAAGGAGTAGGTAGTTATGACAGCTGATAGGAAGGGGAAGGAGGTAAATCCCCAAACACTTCACACAAAACCGGTGTCCCCTGCTGCGTAGAATTCTTCTGACGTAGGCGTTGTCAGGTTGTGGGTGAGAAGGCTCTGCCAAACATCTCACAGGACTCCTCTGACACTCCAGCCTAACACTGAATAGTGCTTTACTTCAGGGATGCTCATATTAATAGAGAATATGAATTCAGCTTCAGAAAAGGGGATGGAAATTGTCCCTATGAGAAACCGATCTAACATTCTGCAGGAGTTACTCTGATCCTCAGGGAATCTCAGATCTTATTCCCCTGCCACAGATACCTGCCCTTTCCGGTCTCTTGCTTCAAAGAGACTCTGCTGCAGGATTCCCATAGTTTTACTGATTCAAAGGAAGGTTATCACCAAGAAAATGATAAATGGGACTCGTGTATATGTTCTTAAAAGCTAATATTTTCCCAGTGTATTTAGAGTAGCAGAGAATGGTAGCTTTTTAATTTTTTTTTTTCTGTTTCTGTGTTCAGTTTCTCAAACTCTTGTCTTCAAACAATGTGTTATTTGAAAATTATGAATGTTCCAGTGTAACAATATTTCCAGTGCTTTATTTTATCTTCTTTTACTGGCATGTAAGAAAGCTAGCAATCGTCTACTCAGATCAGCTTTGTGCTGTGTTTATGACTATGGAATATGGGCCTTTGAGTGAAAAAAAATAGCTGTAGGCAACTTCCAGCCATGTGAGCAGTGTAGCTGCATGGACTCATATCAACCAAATATTCATGATTCTCAAGGTTTTTTTTCACTTAGCTTTTAATTAAGTAATTAATTTGCAGAATAAACATGAAAAAACATGTTTTCCAGTGGGTATTCATTTTTACAAGAAACTCTAGAGCAAACTTTTTTCTTTAAAAAAAATTAAATTAAAAAATTCAATAGCAACTTGCAGGGTTCCTGGCAGAGAAACAAGATTCAGAGCTAAGCTTTACTCACGACTCAAATCAAACCAAATGCTCGGCCTTTCTAACTTTCAGAAAACTTTGGCTAAGTTTCTATTATATGTCTCAATTTTGCAAAAGATGTAGATACCTAAATATATTTAACTGAAGATATTTTTCCAAGGCAACAGAAGCCAAAAGTCAGTCCATATATCATGGCTGAACATCGCCCAACTGGCCTTTCTCAGCTTCATACTATTTACAGGATAAGCAGTTGACATTGGAAGTGACTGTAAACTAGACTGTGTGTATCTAAGTACTGCTTTATTGAATTTACATATTAAAAACTCACAGTTAATTTGAATTCAAAATATGCACCAGTGTAATCAAATTATATTTTTAGCTTTCTTTTTCTCAGTCAAAAATCTACATACACAGGAAAACCAATGGCCTAGCACTAAAAACTGAATATTTTTTCCCCAGAGCTTCAATGTTTCAACTTCCCAAGTTTCAATGGCTTTACAGCCTGGTAATCTGAAATGAGAAAGCCAATAAGATTGCTGAGTTGTTATTTTTAAATTAAATTGATGAAAAGGAGTCATAAATCCTGTTGCAGCTAACCATGGACTTCCACAAAGCTATAGAGATTTATAGCAAGATGTGCTGTCTTCTTGTTAAACTGGATGATTTTCGGATAAGCTGTCAAACCCTTGTTTTTTCTTTCCCTATCCATGCACACTTCTTTCCTTTTATACTCTCTGGCATAAACTCCCAATCCCAATACTGTTATGCTATGAGGGATGGTTTCCACTCTTAATGACTGACTCTGCCCTTCTTGACACAGGTGCCATGATGACACTGATGGAGAATTAAAGCAGAAACTGTTAGGATGGGTTTAACTTGTTAACAGCTTTTTGGCTTTTACATCAACAGCGAAGTACTTAGAGAAAATGAGATGCTGCTCACAATTTTGTGACTTGCATTCACTTCCAGAAGCGCTGCCTTCAGTAGCAACGTTGCCAAGACCCTGGTTTTCAAATCTTGCCTTGTGGCAACACAAGTCAGTGACTTAAAACAAACCTGATGGAGGCTGCACCCACCGTCCCTCTAGGATGTGGCTGGTCTTCTCCTGCGCCATCCCAGCCTGTACCAGTGTACTCCTGCTTTCACCGTGCACACAAACGTGAAAGGTTTTACTGGACCTCTCTACCTGACCAAGCTCCTGTAGGTGGGAGAAGCCACGTTTGTACAGCTCCTGCCTGCAAGCAGGAGAGTTGTCTTATCACTGGACTGAGCAATGCATTGAACACGTCTCATCTATTTTATCTTCTCTTGTATTTCCCAGGATAAACTGCTTTGGCAGAGTTGTGGAGGCATCTAATCAGGATTCTTAACAGATGAAAATAACACTCACAGCCCCAGACCAATTTGTAGGTCAGGTGTATGGCCTTGTCCATTTATATTAAAGAAAATATTTAATATAGTCCTACATGCACAGCTCTCATAAACTCACACTGTAGTTTGCTTGAAGCAAAAAACACATCATTATGGATGTCACACCACAAGTATTTATTCCTACCATACACATCTGAAGTGACTTATCTGAGCTGCCTGCTTAACCTTTTCCATTCATAGTACCTGGGGGAGGTGAATGGACTTAGTCCATGCCACAACGTTTTAATGATCATCTCCCAGCTCCTCTTGTTAAGTCTTTTAGGCAGACTTTAAGTTCAGCCTCAGGCCCAAACATTGCTGCTAGGAAGATTTCTGTGAGTGTAGTTCGCAATTGCTGTACATATTGTCAGCACAAAGATAAGTAGGAGGCATGTCCCATCAGTTAGATGGAAGTAGGACAGCCCTGGGGACAGGGAGTTAATTGTCTCAGCATTGAGCGTGAAGCTGGAGAGAAGCTACACTCCTATGCAAAATGTGAAAAATAAAAAAAGGAATGATTAACCGTGTGGAAATGCCAACAAAATCTCAGAGACAATTTCACAGATGAGTTCTGAGCATTGATTTAGAATGTGATCCTTACTTTTTAAAGCCAGAGAGTGTATTATAATATTTTTGACCCAGTCATTTGCATTACATAGGTTGCACTTATGGAGTGTGGTCATGTATCTTCACATGGTTGAGTTTTGGCCCATTTTTGACAAGATTTCTCTGTTTTCTTCCCTTAGTCTGATTCAAAACCCGCCTGGATGGGTTCCTGTGCAACCTGCTCTAAGGTGGCCCTGATCTGGAGGGGGGTTGGACTAGATGATCTCCAGAAGTCCCTTCCAAACCTATGATTCTATCATTCTATGAGATCAAGGCTGTGTGGTACAGAGCTGCATCTAATGTACCCCACATCCGAGGGGTTTTGCAATTAACATTTGCATTTGGATCCATCTGCCAGCCTCATTTTTTAGTTCATTCTAACTTCACAAAGTAACTAGAGAATTGTCCCACATTAAGAATTTGGCTGATGCTACATGCCTTTTGAAACAGCTTTACCCATGCAGCCCCACTGTGGAGGTGTATCTTTAGCCAAGGCTGTAGACTGTGGTGAGCCATAGCTAACGCCTTGGGGAAATTTGTCTCTAATCTAGGACAATGATTTTTTAAAATTATTTATTTTACTCTGTAAGCTTTATGCCTTAACTAGTCTCGCCATTGAATTCCTACTGCCCATTAACCACAATTAAAAGAGCTAAATGTTTGTGGTTGTGAGCCCCAGACTAACTGCTTCTGACCTACTGCAGCCCTGCGGTGATTTGGGTTATTTTAGGAGAATGATGAAGTGACTGAGACCTCCTCTGCTGCTCTATACAGATCACGTTTTTGTTACAGATAGGATGTGATCCTCAGGTAGGAGAATTTTTACCCTTTATAATCTACACAAAGAGGTCTTCTGATATATCCTACAGCAACCACTCCAGTCAAAACTGTAATTACTAAGGCTGTTTTTATGAGACAGCAGGATTTATTGATGTTATGGACATGAGCAGCATCTAACAAACATCAACTTGCTGTTGTTGGTAATGGCTCATGAGAGCTCAGCTATTCACAAATCTCACACCCATCATTTCTAAGACCTACACCAGTACTTTTCCACTGCTAGGAGCAGTTGGCTATACTGTTCTAGTTGGAAAAACATAGTAGCAATGTCATAAACCTATCAACATAGATATAAAACAGGAAGGAGATAAAGTCCTCATCCAAAATTGAAGAGAAAACATAACATTTGAAGTTGGCACAGGTTGGATTAAACAATTAGTGTTATATTGAGAAAGCATTCAAAAGCACTAAGCTAGTGCAAGGATAATAAA
The DNA here is from genome assembly GCA_013400135.1 of Rhinoptilus africanus. Lineage (NCBI taxonomy): Eukaryota > Metazoa > Chordata > Aves > Charadriiformes > Glareolidae > Rhinoptilus > Rhinoptilus africanus. The sequence continues at coordinate 156,875 of VXBO01012556.1, forward strand.
TGCTTTTTGTTACATACGTGTGTGTGCTTTTTTCCTCTATCAATAGGAGAAATTCTCAGGACAGAAATGGAAAGGAAAGTGAAGGTCCACCCTACACAACACTTCCCTAAGTAATCTAATGGGAATAAGGTTTTAAACAAGAAAAGCAGGCATCACAGCCTGTCCTGTGAAGACAACAAGGAAGAAAAAGGTATCAGCAGATCCCACAAGAGGTCCTTCTATCAGGATCATAATCTAAACAACTAGCAGTAACTCTCCTTCTAAAAAGAAGCCCAGGAGTGTTATTGTAGACTCATAGCTCTGGACAGAGTTCAAGTCCTTTGTGACTTAAATAACATATCTTGTTGGGTTTTTTTGAGTCCTGGGGTTTTTTTTGGGTTTTTTTTGTTTGTTTGTTTTTTAACAGAGAATGGCCCTTCTTCTCTGGTGTGCAGTGGAGACAGTGAGAAGCAAAGCTCATCCTCATCTTTGTTAACTTCTGCAAGAAGAGAGAAGACACCAAAGTTCCCATGTTCAGTATGAATATTTTTAGTCTGCTGTTTCACCGTAAGCAGAATCATGAGCAAACGGATGTTTAAAACACTGAGTCTCCAAACTGATGTGATACTTCGTGCCACATTTTACCTAGCTCTGGCATTTACAAGGAAATGCAAAAGAGTAACTATGACAGGAATGATGAAATCTGGTACCTGAGCTTGGAGTGGTAATCTCGGAAGTGTACGAAAGAAAGAAGTTTCATTATTATTATTTCTACTACTGCTACTACTACTATTACTACTACTACTACTATTACTTCTTACTATTATTATTATTATTATCAGCATCATCATCATCATCTCAGTGCATGAACTTTGAAGAAGGAGGAATGCCCTGACCTTAGATACAACCGCAAATTCTGTTATGCAAGATCATGCATTCCTGAAAGAGAAAGAAACAAATGATGTACTGTAGAGCTATTCCCGTGCCTAACGAAAGAATTATTGTTTAGATAATTCAACAAGTCACATGAGCTTTTCACTGAAGTCATCAGGAACAGCCCACACGAGATACTCATGTGCCCTCAGTCTTCAGGATACTGATCTCATGTACCATTACTTATTCATATATTGCTATGATATTCTTGTTTCCATCTTATATTTGTATCTTCCTTACACTTTAAACAAAACCTCTATCCCCTTTACGTCTATGATTTTGTATAGAGGGCAAGACAGTTACAGTATTTCAGCATGGGCCAGGGTAAGAAAAATCTATCTTCAATCCATTTTCATAGGTCTCAAAGTAAAAAACATTGTCACCAATAGAAAAAGAAAGGTACATATGTCTTACATTACCCGACATTTATCTTTCTAACACTGATTGTAATTGCTGCTCTGTGGTTATGAAATACATTAATTTATTTGTTAGAAAAGTATTCTGAGAAACTTCATGAGTCACCGAACAGCTTACTGTTTCTTGTGATTGCTGGGGCATATGTTTTTCTGACAGGCAACACTTACACTACCAAACACAGCTGTTTAAAAAACAGTGTAAAATGTGCAGGTGCATAAAGGACAAAAAAAGGAAAAAGAAAAAAATAGCTTCCCCACTCTCCCCAAAACAACTTTACCAATTTTTGTCTTTTTCCATCAGGAGACTCTCAATATTTCTCAATTTAGAAAACCTGCACCTGGTGTCTGAGAAGCTCAGTTTTCTTTTTTTAAAAAAAACCCCACAACCTTATTTTTCATAGAAAAATAGGAAGAAGTTGGACTTTAAAAGCTCAGAAACCAAGTCACTGAACAAAAGACAATCTCAAACTTACCTGATAATCACAGAATCACAGAATTTTAGGGGTTGGAAGGGACCATCAGAGATCACTTAGTCCAACCTCCCTGCCAGAGCAGGTTCACCCAGAGCTGGCTGGACAGGAACACATCCAGGCAGGTTTTGAATATCTCCAGAGAAGGAGATTACGCAATCTGTCTGTGCTCTGGCACTTTCAAAGTAAAGAAGGTTTTCCTCATGTTGAGATGGAATTTCCTGTGGTGCATCTTGTGTCCATTGTCCCTTGTCCTGTCACCAGGAACCACTGAGAAGGGCCTGACCCTATACTCTTGACACCCACCTTTTAGATATTGATAAGCATTGATGAGATCCCCTCTCAGTCTTCTTTTCTCCAGGCTAAACAGACCCAGGTCTCTCAGCCTTTCCTCATAAGAGAGGTGCTCCCGTCCCTTGATCATCTTTGTAGCCCTCCCCTGGACTCTTTCCAGCAGTTCCCTGTCCTTCTTGAATTGGGGAGTCCAGAATTGGACACAGTACTCCAGGTGCAGTCTCACCAGGGGGTTATTGGACTAAAGTAGTGGAACTACTCCTCAGAACAAAATTCAATCTAGATTAGATAACCGGACCTATCACTTTGCTTAAACTATAGACAATAAACCTGTTTTCAGGTTTAATGTATGGGGTTTTTTTCAGCTGATTAACCATCATTAAAACAATTGCGCCTGGTATCAATCTGCAGTGATTCTGTCCAACAGAGGTTTAACACCATAAGTCACTTACGAATGTGAAAGTTTACATTGCAGAAGTAGAATTGTCTTCTTTGGGATGGAAGTGGGTGTGAGACCCACATTTTAGGGCATGATATGGAATAACTTTCTGTAGTAACTCGAAGAAGACCCACTGGTGCTCTTAAATAACATATTCCACATTCATCCTTTCAAGCTTCTCCCCCATCTCCCAGGAGACCTGAGAGACTAGGGGTCATTCTGGTTATTCTTTCACACCACCTGAATGTGTCCTAAGCTTTATGTGCTATTAGATTTCTGCGGTACTTACCTTCTTTGCATATGTGTAAAAATAAAACCTGGGTCTTAACTTTGGAGTTTTTGACAGTTAGATAAAAACCTTGAGGATCTGAGAGATCAAAGTTTTCCTTTTCCCCATGACTACTGCTTAC